>RCUC01089292.1:0-30706 GCA_003697995.1 Taxidea taxus jeffersonii
TTAGAATCCAGCTCATACATGTTTAAGAAAAGAACAGGTTCTTGTTTTGTTTTATGAGGAGACAGCCCCGTCTCTCATTATCCAAGAGGAGGAATGTTACTCTGTCAGGAAACAAATGAAACTAGTCACCTCTCTGCTCCTTTTTAGGCACTTGTCGTGTTCTCTCTCTCTGTCTCTTTCTTATTCTTTCCCTCTCTGTCTCCCCTCATCTTTCTTTCCATCTCTCTGCCTTTTTGGTCTACATGATGGGTGATTCAAGCAATCAGTCCTCTCAGGCTCTGCAGTCTTAGAGCTGCAGCCATTGGAGAAAGATCTGTGTAACCCTCCAGATGCATAATCCCAGGTCAGGCTGTGTCTGTGGCCAGGTGCCCATGGCCAGACAGTTGGCTTTGGGGAAGGGATGCAGCATGGTCCAAGAAGAACATGTCATTTTGTTCCCACTCCCTGTGGATCACAGCGCACACATGGGTAGTTCCTTGATTATTGGGAAATATTCAACCAAATTAAAAATGTGCATCTACCATACCGAGCAGTCTTTTTGTTATTAATTTATTTCTTGCAAAACACCTGACCCACTAAATCTGAGTCTTCCCTGGGATTTCAAGATCCTCTGTATTCCAATTGTGTTTTATTTCATGTAGTATTAGTTCATTAACAAGCATTCAGATTATGATTAGAATAATAGGTTGCACTCACATTCCACAAATACTAGTTCTCTGCTTTGAAGAATATAGAGACGAGGATTCAGTGCGTCTCTGCCTCCCTAAGTCTGGATGTCGCTGTGAGGAGCTCCATAACACTGAGCAGGCTCTGTTTCTTCCTGTCTAACTTGGCACTGTGGCTTCTCCTCTCCAAAGACTTCCATCAACTCTGAAAGGGTAGGGTGTTCTGAACAATTTAACCTGTGGTGGTAGTTTATTTGAACAGTTCTTGCAGGCTGATTACGTTCTTTAAAGGTTTTAGCTATTTAGAATTTCATGATTTCCCCCCGAGTTTTAGCAGAATAGAGTCCTAAAAATATACAGAAAGTTATTAAACCTGGAATTAGACTGCCAACGTATTTTCAAATCGAATGTTTAATTTCATAATTGGGAAATGATACATCTGCCTGGAGAAAATCAGTGGGGTTGGAAAACAAATTACGTGTCGACAGTGTTGGTACAGAGAAATTATACATATTTATGAATGGCCAAATCATCTTATTACTGGAATTTGAAAATATAATTATCAGTCATTTATGAGGTAATGATTTCAACCGAATGCCTTATCCTGGGGCATGTATTTTACTTGTGTGTGGATTGACACATAGATACTGTTTGTGTGCCGTATCTCTAGGTACCATCTCATTTAATATTTAAATTTTTATCAATAGACTTCAGATTCTAGGGAATTACGTATCTACTTCAATGCTATGGCAGATAGATACCTTGCAAAATGATTAGTAAAATAAATTTCCACTTTAAGTTTTAGAAGAATGCTATGCTTCATGGTATTTTAATATTTCTGTGTACCGTATACTTGAAGTACATTGTGTGATTTCCAGAGACCCTATTAAAGTGAGATCCTCTAAGGATTTAGCTTTCCAGTCATAAATATGACAAGACGGTCTTCTCTTGATATGCTGTTATGGTAGTTCATTATAAATATAAGCGTGTTACCCATGTCGTTTACTTTCTATACTATTGGGATCGGTTGATGTCAGCTTTCAGAAAGATACTCTGTGGGCACCACCACTGGCCCCCACAAAGATGCCGTGGAGACAGTCTCACTGCAGTTACTCTCTGGGTTTTCAAAGCGAGGTACAGGGCCAGTGGTTCCTTCCGTGACCCAGGCCTGGATCCCTGAAGGAACGCCAGAATTTATAAATCTGATTTTCTGGTGCGCTGCCCAGAATTCTACGTTTTTACCAAGGTCCCCTGTGACTCTGCTGCATATGGATGTTTGAGACCCACTGACTTTATCCAGAGGGGAAATGCATCCATTATGTAACGTATGAAAGTGAAAGCACAGAAAATGTTCTTTCTTCCCCTTTAAGAGAAATTGACTTTATTATGGTAGCTGAGTGAGCACTTTCCTGCAGAAACATAAATTGGGGCAGAGTAACTCCCTGCAGCCTTCTATCACTGAATTCTCTGAACGTTGGAAAGACAGAGAAAGCACCCAGGCAGGACCCCACAGATGAGGGAATCAGGACCTTTAGCAATCATCTGTTTCTCTTGGGAGCATCTCAGGGATTCATCTCTGGCACTAGTTTGTCCGCAGAAATGATTGCAGGTAGTTTCCGTCCATCAACTGCAATGGAGGGTGGTGTGTGCTGCTGAGAACCCTAGTTGCCCAGTCAAGCCGCCAGGGTTTGGGTGTAGCCTAGTCACGCATTGGTTCTATGAACTTTGGAAATTCTTAGGACCCCAGATTCCTGGCTCTTTACTAACATTCTGGTTGAGAAGGGGGGTTCTGGGTGGCACTCACTGCCCTTGATTTAGTATAGTACATGCATAATATGGTACAGTTGTTAGAAAGGCAATAGACGAAGAGACCATAGAAAACCTAGTTCGTTGAGTTTTGTGGGGCTTCGTGCAAGAGGTTTTCATGCTTCGTGCTGTAATTAGAAAAAAAAATTGGTATGACAAGTCATGTCTACTTCCATTTGGGGTTATTATTAGAAACAAAGAATCTGTAATTTCAATCTAGAATTTTAGTATTTTGGTTAAGAATTTAGTGAAACATTATTGGAATGTTCTTCTCATTGACCAATAAAACTGTGGGTTATTATGTAAAATATCTGTATCTGTTATATGTTTTTCTCTTTTCTTAATTAGACAAATATTATCCAAAGACTGTACAATGAAGTAGGTGGGGGTACAGCAACAGAGACTGTGTCAACAGAACGCACAGTGTGGTTTATCAGATGTCTGCCAAATAAGCTTGCTTTCACTCTGCCTTCGGGACGCCTACCAAAGTGATCGTCGGTGCCTGGGCACTGGGAAACTAGTGCAGACTCAGGGAGAGTTGTACTTTATGGCAGGCTGCCTTGATTTGCATCCTCTAGGAATCCATTTTCAGGATTACATAAAGAGAGGCTAAAAACAGCTTGGAGGTTTACCAAAAGACAGTAAGATAAAAACGGGCATTCATCTGACTCACTTTGCAGTGGGGATATAATTCTTATTTGTGGCTTACTTTTAAATCATCTCTTGAGTGTAGCATATACTCGGTAGTCTTTTGTCTTAGAGGCAGGGGTGCTCAGGCACAAGCTCTGCATTTTTGGAAGCAGAGTTGGAGAAAGTCGTTGGGTGTATATGAACAGACAAAGGCACAGACACAGCACACACACACTCTCACACCTGCAGTCTTAAAGGAATTAGCAGACATTGTGTAGCTAGCGCTTTTCCTGCCATTAAAGTAGTTTTGAAATAGTGGTTATATTGGGGCTGCCATATACAGCTGCACAGGATGTACACTGTACAACTCTAGGGGATGCTAGTCATCTAAATCTGTGCTTCTCATATATGCTTATTTAGTCTTGTTACAATGCTGATTTCATTTGGTTTCACATGATAACCAGTGCTGCAGGAGTACAGACTACATGAGTAGGGAGCATCCAGGTAACAATGTGGGTGATAACCTCCAGAGTTGTATGGCAGGGCGGCCTTAGGGCTGAGCTAGGCTTACAGTGAGACACCACACTCCTGGCCACAACTGCATGCTACAGAGATTGGTCAGTTTCTTGGTCTTCTCACCATTGGTGCATACTACTAGCTGATTAACAATTGTTGCCTAAAATATAGGCTAGGTTTGGATTTTATGCTACTGTACTTGAAAAATCGAGGAGAGGAGAAGTAGAATTAATAGCGTATCAGTCCATGGGTGACAGGACTAAACAGCTTTCCTCCATGACTTGTAAGGGGCTCCCAACAGCATCCTGGTCTGAACTGAGGGTCAATTAATCGTCGCCAGGCTTCTCCCTCAACATCAAGGAGCTCTGGGCCACTACTACTATTATCCTTTAACTTGCATAATTATCCCTATGTAATGCTTTCTAGTCTTTCTCCCTATGGGATGTGCATTCCTTAGCCAGCCTGTGACATATTGAATACAGAAGTACCTGTAAATAATTTATTAGTTATTCAAAGTAAGTGTAATGGAAAAATAAAAATCATGTATAAGTTGAGTTCTCATGATAGGAGGGAAATCATTAAAATGCCTGGTGTATGCGCTGTGGGATTTCCCAAAATTGAATCTTCCAGTTCTGGCCTCATGGTGCATCTTTTGGAAAATTCAGGCTTTCACTTGAATTTTCGCACCTCTAGTTATTAAGAAATTGTGTAAAAGCCAGCACGTATAATGGAGCTATTCTAATATAGTGAGTAGATAATGTTTTACTATTTGAGTAATCGTTTTTAATTGAAATATTTTAATAACTGATTGTTAATAAATTATTTAAATCACTAAGTAGTTTTGACTCATTTTGCAGAAAACCCATGTTCATCAAAATGGGTTTCTTGGTGTTGATTCCTGCAATCTCCCATCTTTCACCTTCTTTCTATCTCATTCAGACCCTTCATACACACAGGTGACTGCAGTCGTCTTATAACTGGGCATTCCTACAATCCTTCGCCTTTTGCCAATGTAATCTTCAGGCTGCCTTTAGCACATGTTTTTCAGAATATTAGAATCTGACCTCGAAGATCATTACCCCACGTATAAGATCCTCTAATTCATTGCCAGTTTCTTTAAGATATCTACAGAGTGCAAGCTCAAAATTGTGGACGCAAGACCTTCTGTGGCCTGGACCATCCTTTCTTTCCAGTCATATCTCCTAAGATTCTCTTCTCTGGGCCTTCGCTGTACTGTTCTGACTGCTTTGGCAGCTTAGAAACTTGCTGTATGTGTAACTGTCCCACACCAGCATACATGGCCCCCATGAATGGAGCTCCCTCCTCTCTACCCTCCCTCAGCCTGACTTCTGCCTGTCCTGCAGGACTCAGTGTCATGTTCCCCAGGCATGCTCTTGACCTTGCCATCTCCCCTCAGATGAGCTGACCTTGCCAACTCCCAAGATCTTTCGACTTTGCTTCTCTGCCTGTTATTCCCTGTGCTCCATGTATAAAATAGGGGCTCCGTGAGCACTGGCTGCATGAGGAAATTGAAGAAAGGAAAGAAGGAAGGAAGGAAGGTAGGAAGGTAGGGAGGTAAGAAGGAAGGGATGGAGGAAGGACAGGCCCTACCTGAAGAGAGATGTAGTGACTCACTTCTTGAGGATGAATCTTTAAATATTCACAATGACCAAAAGAATCTTGAGAAACTTAGAGTCTTGGTTTCTGCCAGTTAGATGATATTCCTTGATTTTTTTTTTATCAGGATATGTTTTTCCTTAGTATGAATATGACTTTTATTTATAGGAATTGGATCTGCCATGTTGGCTACTAGATGGTAAGCACTTTGTGTACAAGCTGCTTTTCTTGTTGACTTCTTGAGCCTCAGTGCCTAGCACAGTGTCTGGCCCTTGGAAAATACATTTGCCATTGCACCATCAACCAATGGTATCACTACAACCAGGTTAAGCAGCTGACTAAATGAAATGTGTCAGGATCATTGATTGTAAGTCAAAGAACCACTGATTTATTTTAAGAAAGAGGAAGCATTTGTTGGAACTATATGAGATGCCCTGAAAGAAAAGGAAACATCCAAAAGCCAAGGTTTAAGAAGGTCAGGATCGAGGAGAACTCCAGGAATATAATAAGCACCAGGGACTAGTACACAGTGTCACTTTAGAGTGACCCCAGTGACAGCATAAAATTCAACTGTTTTCTATCCTTGTTTCTACCCCAAGAGGAGCCCATTAGATTAGAGACATTTCCACAATTGGCCAGAAGAGCATGTGGTATGTTAGTTTCTTATGGCTGCTGTAACAAATTACCACAAATTTCATGGCTAAAACCAATACAAATTTAATATTCTGTAATTCTGGAAGTCAGGGGTCTAAAATGGAGGTGTTGATAGAGCTCCATTGGCTCTGGAGGCTCCTAGAAGAGAATCCATTTCCTTCCCTTGTCTACTTCTAGAAGCTACCGATATCCCATGCCTTGTGGCCCCTTCACATCCTCAAAGCCAGCAGTCACATCATTTCATCTTTTTCAATTGTTCTATCTCTTCTTTGACTCTTACTTTCCTGCCTCCCTCTTCCATTAATAAGGATCCTTCTGATTATACTGGGTTCACCAAGGTAACGCGGGATAATCTGACCAATGAAGGGCAACCTGACATCCATCTCCATGGATTCCTTTGCCATGTAATGTAACATACTCACAAGTTCAGGGGAATTGGAACGTGGACCATTTGGGGGGCCATTATTTCACTTACCATCAGTGGGAACCCTTGATTGTGAACCCAGGGAATTTCACACAACCTAAGATGGATAATTCCCTCCAGGAAAATCAAAGTTCAGTTAACAAAAGCAGAGAGAAGGGCTAAAGAGACAAAGACAATAGATTTTTATTACACGTGTTGAAGATCATTGTCTTTGTTTATTTTTACTACCAAAAGAACATTCTAAATATGTTTATTCTTGCAGTGAGGATGTCTGAAGTTAGGTGAGTAAATTTAACATTATGAAATGTTTCAAATAGCATTCAAGTAAGCCATTGCCTTCTACTTCATTTCTCACTTTGGAAGGTTTTGTAACGGCAGTTGGCCAAGTTCGGCAGGCAATTAAAGCTAAGTCAGCATTCCTTCTGTTTCTTCTACAAAAAAGTTGCCGAAGTCCTTTGACCCATAGATCGTTGGGACATTAATAAGCCAAATAACTTGTACAGAACAGCCACCCTCCAGCAATGAAATGGCCTAAAGGATTTTTAATCAGTTTACTTGTTTGCATAGGATTACTTTGGCTTGGGCAATGGGGCAGAGCATAATCGCTCTAGGAAGTACATTTCTCTCATTTCTGTTGCCTTTTATGAGCCTTTACTAACAGCCAGTAGAAAGAGCTTCTGTACCCTAGGTTAAGAACAGTTGTCCAGACATAGTTCAGTTGATGAATTCCCTTCCTTTTGCAAATCCAAATGTGTGATTTCAGATTCACAGATAAGCAGGAGAGAGTGTGACACAGGGCAGTGTCTGAAGTTGACTCTGATCCTCTATGGACTTGCTCCTGGTCATTTCAGGACCACTGGACTCGTAATTTCTGACACCCTACATTAAACTCACAAGGTCATTGCAAAGTACAGGAATAAAAGCAAGCAAAGGAGAAACACTTTGGAACACTGTCATTTATCTTAAAGCAAGCTGTCATTTGGAAATAGTAATGCACCTTTACTTTGCCTTCCATTTACTTCGTGAAATAATTCTTTTTTGGATCATTTCATGTCTTGAATAAGCAAGTGTTTCATATTGCACTTATGAGGGTTGTATCGTGTCGGATACTTCCTTTTGGTTCATTGTGCAAGAGTGGAAGACTGGGAGCTTGCTCTGGACATTACAGTATGTACCTAATAGCCAAAACTTATGGTTTCATTCTCTGCTCTATTAAAGTCTCAGGGTCTGACCTTGAAAATGTTACTTAATTCCTACATGCCTCATTACTCTCCCATTTATAAAATTTATCTGCAAAGAGTCCTGGCTCTCCCTTGGGCTGCTTCCTCAAGGGCTGCTCCTATGCCTCCGTACTTTTTGTCACGTGCCAAGAAGAATGTGTAGAATGGATATCCTCGTTCCAGAGGGCTTCAAAATTGGGGACGTGAAATTGAGATTTCACCAAGCTGTCCCAACAAAGACATGTATACCTGTTTTCATTTTTAAAGGTGCATTTTATCTTCCACATAACAAAAAAGCGTTCAACATATTAGAAGTCACATATGCGATCCCGTTTATGACGATGGCGCTGAAAGCTAAGAAGGAGGCCCCTGCCCCTCCCAAAGCTGAAGCAAAAGCAAAGGCTTTGAAGGCCAAGAAAGCGGTGCTGAAAGCCATCCAT
The DNA here is from genome assembly GCA_003697995.1 of Taxidea taxus jeffersonii. Classification (NCBI taxonomy): domain Eukaryota; kingdom Metazoa; phylum Chordata; class Mammalia; order Carnivora; family Mustelidae; genus Taxidea; species Taxidea taxus. Next base: position 7,973 of record RCUC01089292.1, read on the forward strand.
AGTCAAAAAAAGAAGAAGATCTGCAGGTCACCTGTGTTCCGACAACCCAAGACTCTGCATCTCCGAAGGCAGCCCAAATAGCCTCAAAAGAAAGAGCACCCCCAGGAGAAACAAGCTGGATCACTAGCCGTTGTCAGGTTCCCCCTGGCTGCTGAGTCAGCCATGAAGAAAACAGAAGACAACACACTTGTATTTATTGTGGATGTCAAGGCCAACAAGCACCAGATCAGACAGGCTATGAAGAAGCTCTAGGACATTGATGTGGCCAAGGTCAAGACCTTGATCAGGCCTGATGGAGAGAAGAAGACAAACGTTCGACTGGCCCCTGACTATGATGGTTTGGATGTTGCCAACAAAATTGGGATCATCTAAACTGAGTCCAGGTGGCTATGTCTAAATATAATTTTTTTCACCATAAAAAAAAAAAAAGAAGTCACATATGCATGTGGATAACGGCGCTTTTCCTGTTACTGAGTTGACCAGGACCACTTAACTCCCTTTGTGAGTTCATCCCTCGATGTCTTAGTTCCCACATTTTTCTAATTTTGGTAGAGTCCAGTTTTCCAAATTTGCCTATGATGTCAAGTCATGTGGTCAATTTAAATTTTAAATTGGAGGATTTCTTGGTGACCAGTATCAGCTACAATTTTTTTTTCCATTGGGTGGGGGGATATAAAACTGTCTGTTGGAGACCTGGGTTTTGGACCCTGTACGTGTTGAAAAGGCATCTTGGTGAGGTAAAGAGCAGTTTCTTGTATTCCGACAAAGCTCATCATCCATCTGAGGCTGCTTGTTCCTAAGTCATTATGTCATGACTCTAATAACTTGACTTTATTTATCTGTGTGGTATGATACAAATTCAAAAATATAAGATTGAGATTCCATATTTTATTTTCAGTTTTCTCTAGTTATCTATCCGGTGATTAAAGCATGACTCAGTGTTGTATACTCTTAAAAATAAAATCTACAATTAATTTTTTTAAAGATTTTATTTATTTATTTGTCAGAAAGACAGAGAATGAGCCCAGGCATGGGGAGCAGCAGGCAGAGGGAGAAGCAGGCTACCCGCTGAGTAGCGAGTCTGACACGGGGCTTAATCCCAGGACTTTGGGATCGTGATCTGAGCAGATGCTTCCCTGATTGAGCCATCCAGGCATCCCTATAAATTAATTTTTGATTAATGATCTTCACCCTGTTTTAATTCATTCAGTGTATCAATGGGATTTTAATCCTGTGTTCAAAGTTCAAAGAGGTTTTTTTTTTTTTTTTAGGCAGTTAATTGAGAGATATTTTTTCTCAATTGTGCAAATTATATGTGTGGCACACAGAAATTAGATAATGATTTTCCAATAAGATGATGTGTAAACTTGTTATTCTAAATTGAAATTCAGTCACTTGGAGCACCTGGGTGGTTCAATGGGTTGAAACCTCTGCCTTTGGCTCAGGTCATGATCCCAGGGTCCTGGGATCGAGCCCCATGTCGGGCTCTCTGCTCATCGGGGAGCCTGCTTCCTCTTCTCTCTCTGCCTGCTTCTCTGCCTACTTGTGATCTATTTGTCAAATAAATAAATAAAATCTTTAAAAAAAAGAAATTCAGTCACTTGTATAATTTAAATTTAGCATCGTGCTTAGAGGACTTACTGTTTCATAAAAGCAGGCTATCAGTCTGCATTGCCTCATGCAATGCCATGAGCAGACCTAAAGTCACGAGGGACCAGAGGCGGGACCGTGCAAAACAAAAGGTTCTTTCAAAATCCGGCATCGTTTTCTTTGCTGGAATTCCTGACATCAACAAGTCTCAGTAGCCTCTTGTTTCTTAATTAAGTTAATAAATTACTAATTGATCCAGTAAGTAAATGATTCCAGGCAAAGCAAATGCTCATACAATGTAAAGACCAACTAAATAATCACGTAACAGAGAGGATGGGTTAAGAATGATCAGTTTACTTACTACTCACTCATTCATTCATTCATTCATTCACTCATTCAACAAATAAGTTCTAAGACACTTGTTGGTTAAAAGCTCTTAATCAACAGATTGAGAGCAGTCCATAAAGAGAAATCATTTAAAATAGGGAATCATTTTTTTAAAAAACTATTTAAAGCTGTATTCATTTGGTTTCAATTTAATTGTACCAGTGTTCAGTAACCTTATAGAACCTGGATCATTGATTTTTTTTTTTTAAAGATTTCATTTATTTATTTGACAGAGGTCACAAGCAGGCAGAGAGGCAGGCAAAGAGAGAGAGAGAGAGAGATTGGGAAGCAGGGCTCTCCACCGAGCAGAGAGCCCGATGCGGGGATGGATCCCAGGATGCTGGGATCATAACCTGAGCTGAAGGCAGAGGCTTTAACCCACTGAGCCACCCAGGTGCCCCAGGATCATTGATTTAAATATGGGTCTGTGTGTCAGAGTGCTAAGAAAGCAATCCTTTTTTTAAACTTTTTTTTTTTTTTTAAAAGAAAACATTCTTATAGTGTCCTTTCCTACCCTAGTCTGTCCTCCTTGCATCTTCCATGATTTCTCCTTTCCATTTCTCTAAAGTAAGGAAGGAATCTCTAAGACATCTGTGAAGCATTTTGAAGAGAGAAATCTTCTATGTGTTTATAATTTTCCCCTGGCCCTTTGTAATCACCTCATCTACAACTAATTCCATAGCTTTTTAAAATGGGTTACTGGGGGGCACCTGGGTGGCTCAATTGGTTAAGTGTCTGCTTTCCGCTCAGGTCATGATCCTTTGGTCCTGGGATTGAGTCCCACATCAAGCTCCTGACTCAGAAGGGAGTCTGCTTGTCTTTTTCCCTCTGCCCCTGGTTCTTAGGGGAAGTTCACCTCTCTGGACCTGTTTCATTACCTACAAAATGGGGATAATAATAGAAGTGCAGCACAAAGTTGTATTAGTTGTGTTAGTGATGCTTAACAGCCTAGGAGATTATATAGGAAGTACACAATTAATATTATTATATTGTCTTGTAAAAATATTTGTTCAGTTGTAACTTAAATTTTTAAATATGCTGCCATAGCTAATACCTGATTTATTACAACCATATATTCATAGGTGATATTCTCTTGTGTACCTGTGAAGACTGGTATGACACAGTTCTTCATTTTTTATTGTTTTCCACCTAAGAAATACTTGATTTTAAGAAAGGTAAATATAGGGTTTTCTAACCAAATTTTATATACTTAAACAGTGTTTAGATCATTGAGATTTTTATCAAATATCATGTTGGTATATCTTTGAGTATTATTTTCTTAAGACCGTTGACTGTTTGTATAAAAATAAAAACCTCAATCTTAAGTGCTTTTAATAATCCCTGCAGGTTGCTAAGGGTTTTTTGTTTGTTTTTGTTTCATCTTTTTTTAAAGATTTCATTTATTTATTTACAGAGTGAGCAGGGATAGAGGAAGAAGGAGAGAGATGGACAGAATCTCAAGCAGACTCTGTATTGAGCACGGAGCCCATCCCTGAGATCATGACCTGAGCTGAGCTGGTGGCTTAACTGAGTGAGCCACCCAGGCACCCCACTGAGGTTTTTATATTAGATATGTCTTTAAAACTTTTTTCTTCTTTTAAAATAATAGTACCCTTAATTAATTGAAACTTCATCTTTTAGAGATCACGAAAGTTCATCAACAAAATAGAGACATAAGAAAATAGATTATAATCCAGCTTACTTTTGGACCTCTCCATCCAGAAAGATCAATAACAACACCAAAATATTGACACATTAAAAAGTAGGAACTTCCTACCTAATTGGCAGAAATTTTATTTTTCTGTCTGGACACAAAGCCTCAGTTTCCTTATATAAGATTTATGCTTATTTTCTTTAAGTTGATTTATATCTCTGAACTCTTATAATTGACTAATTTTATAACTAAATGTTAAAACATTCGATCTCTCATTAAGGAACGACTTGTGTATTAGAGAGTGGTGCCTGCTGCTTGTGGGAGATGTTGTAAATATTTAGAAAAAGGAGAAAGAAGAAAGTGGGAGGTGGGAAGCTCAGTGCAGGAAAGAGACTTTTTCTCAAAGTTAGAATAATAATTAAATTGTGAAAGAAATTATTTTAAAAAATAAAGTAGAAACATGATACACATGGACTTGAAAATGATAAATATTATTGTTTTTAGATCGAGAATATGATATCATTACAAACAGACCTATTTACTCATATCTGAGATTTAAAATATGATATGATTATATAGAGTAAGTGGAAATATAGAGAAGTTTCTTTTCAGACAGCTTTGTTGAAAATTGCCTTCAGAGATCCGAATAGGCTTGATCTAAGGGATGATAGACTTCGCAACACAGAAAAAAGATGTTGGCATCAGGATGCCTTAAAAACAAGGCTCCCTCTTTTTAAGATCTCAAAAGTAATTAGTATCTTAGTGCTGCAGCCAAATTATCCAAAAAAACCTTTCCTGAAACTCATGAGTGTTGTTTTATAATCAGATTTGCAGTGTAAAAGAACTGTTGCATTCAAACACTATCCCAAGGTCTAATCAAAATAATATATGACCTGTACCCCTGAAACAAATAATAATTATATGTTAATAAAAAAATAATAACATGACAAAATGTCAGACATTCCGGTGAAAATCCTTGATCACTGTTGACTTCTGTCTTCAGAAACTGGATTTACCATTTTTATTTTTTCCAAGTCTCATTGTTGTCCACTTGTAAAATGAAGTTAGTAGTAATTCCTTTTTCTATTCAATGGACCGGAAGATTTTTCTTTACAATTGCAGTAAAATGAATAAAGTGCTATAAGGGAAGCATAACACTCACTTGGCAAGTCGTAGAGTAAAAGATGACTCGTGTTTCTCTGTGGTTGGAATCGGCTTCTTGTTCGATGGATTCTTGTTTTGTTCTGTTTTGTTTTGTTTAAGATTTTATTTATTTATTTGAGATAGGGAGCAAGCAAGAAACACCAGGAGCACAGGGGAGAGACAAATGGAGAGGGAGAAGCAGGCTCCCCACTGAGCATGAAACAAGATGTGGGGCCCAGTCCCAGGACCCTGGGACCGTGACCTGAGCTGAAGGTAGACACGTAACTGACTGAGCCAGCCACACAGATGCCCCTTGTCTGATGAATTCTATAGTTTAAAATGTCATTTGATGGACAGAAGAACTGAATACACATTTTTCCAAAGAAGACATACAGATGGCCAACAGGTACATGAAAAGGTGCCAGTATCATTAGTCATCAGAGAAACGCAAACCGAAACCTCACATTGTTAGAAGGACCATCATCGGAAAGATGAGAGATAACAAGTGTTGGCTAAGATGTGGGGAAAGGGAACCTTTATGTGCTGTTGTTGGGGATGTAAGTTCAGGCAGCCACTATGGGAAAACATTATGGAAGCTTTTCCAAAGAGTAAAAATAGAACTACCAGTGGATCCAGCAATTCTACTCAGGAGTATATACTGAAAGAAAATGAAAGTAGATCTTGAAGAGAGATCACTCCCATGTTCATTGCAGCAAAGCGTCCAGGAGCCAAGATATGCAAACAACTTAAGTGTCCACTGATGGAAAATGTGGTGTGTGTGTGTGTGTGTGTGTGTGTGTCTATGTGTGTAAAATACATTCAGCCATGAGATAGAAGGGAACCCTGTCATTTCTGACAACATGAATAAAACCTAAAGACATTACTTAAGTGAAATAGGTCAGATAGAGAAAGACAAATATGATACACTATCACTTATATGTGGCATCAAAAAATGCTTAACTCACAGAAACTAGTGAGACAGGAAAAAATTGGCCAAAAAAAAACAGAGCTAGGGATTGATAGTCACTTTTTCATAATATCCAATCATTCATCTATTTAAAATTATTTATCGATCACATACTAACATATTTGAATTCCCAACATGTATTTAATAAATATATATTCTGAAATATAAGAGAGGTTCTTTGCTATGTAACCTTCACCAGTGCGATGAAACCTCTTTACACGTAACATGATTTAGATTACTCTCTAATCAAAGCTTTACATTTTTCTTCAAGTGTGTGTTGTAGTAAGCTAACTATATCACTTAAAGCTTCAAAATTTCTTATGTGTGCATAAAAATGTCAACATATCCTGGTAACTGTCAAAAATTATTATGGCTCTATTCGGTTTTTGTTTTCTGTATTTATTTTTTCCTATAAGGCTAGCAGAGACATTTATTTAGAAGATTTCTAAGCCTGTGACAGCAACTGAAGTTGCGTAGGAGTAGTTGAAGCTCTGTTCTAGAATTAAATTTAAAACACTGATGGGCAGTTTCCCTGCTTCGGTGGATTAAACATGTTTTCTAAGGAGGGCAGATCCTTACAGTGCACGATTTTGTCCTTGACTGCCCACTGATAGTACTTCTGGGAAAAACAAAACAAAACAACGTGTGGTTGAGGTCTGGCATCCTGAGAAATTGTCAAGTGGCAGATATGTAGTTGGGATCAATATGTCGGGCAAATTGCCATAATTGGAATGGGCACTTTCAAGTACGAGGAAGTGAGACCATATTAGATGCCAGCGTGGGGCCAGCATTTGGGGACTTCCTGTGTCGCAGATTGTGACAATCAGCGTTGGTCGTTCATGATAGTAAAATCGTTGTGGACCTGCTTTTGGGCACGATTTTTTTGGGGGGTGCCAGACTTTTGTCATGTCACTGTGATTAAGTAGTAGAGCATAAAATGGAAACCTGCATTTTCGTTTCCGGTATTGTTTGTTAGGCAGAACGTCTGAGGGGCGCACTTTCTCGGCTGCAGGCTTGGGCGTTGTGGTTCAGCATCTTGCAGAGACACGGGGCTGGAGATGGTGGCGGGGCTTCCGAAGCTGTGGGGGTTGGGCGGGGGCTCCAGTGGGGGCATTTGGCAGTGACAGCGTGTTCTGGGCAGTCACTGTGTGTGACCAGCGCTGTCCTGGGAGCCGAGCTAAGCACGCGTCTTTTTGAAGTTTCAGCCCGAACAATAGTCAGTTGGCCGCTGAGCCTCTTTGTCATTGAATGTTTTAGAACTTTTCCTCTTATTCAGGGGGGAGCCAACATTTAAGGTATTGTGCCTGCTTCCATTTCCCTTCAGCTTACTGTTACTGTGATGGGTCTGTAATTACAGAATCTCGGACTTCCCTACTCTGGCATAAGGAGAAATGTCCCTCCAGCTCAGCAAACCCTTGCAACTGGCTGGGGAAAACAGCCTTGTTGTGTCTGGGGAGCTAGGATGGTCATTGATTTCAGAAGTGGGTCCCTGATTCTCGGTGATGACGAGCCCCCAAACTTTATTCTGTCTTTGTCATCATCATTCATTTCATCCAGATATATTCCTGCTGTAAAAGTAGACAGAGGCGGGATGAATAGGAAGGTGAATGGGCTGGCTACTTTATACGTTACCCACAGTCATTAATTTGAATATTTCTATTTTCATCGTCCCACACCTGCATTTCTTCTTCTCTGCCGTCTTTTTAAGCAATTGAATAACATCAAACCCTTCCTCCTCACTGTTACCTTTGTAACGTGAACCTACCTCAGGCGGTGCCTTTATCACGATGAACTGTAATGATCATACATCTTCCGGGATTTTAGAAATCTTTTAATGTTTTTGAAATTGGGATGCTTCTTAATGTGACTGTTGCTCCCCTTTTCCTTTAAGCCATTTGGGATGGATTTTCTGTCACTTGCAAATGAAAGCATTATTAAGTCCCAACAGCAGAGCAGCCACACACACACACACACACACACACACACACCCCCGCCCCATGCCCTCCCTCTCAGTGTTTCCAGGCTGGTCCCTGATGTTCCCTGAACACCTGCCCCAGTGCTGCCTTTCCTGCCCTTCTTACCTCACTTTATAGATTAATTCTGATTCTTTTCTCTCTGCCAGTAATCCCCGGCCTTTCCAAAGTTGACCATTCGAGCCACTGTCTTCTCTCCCGTTCCCATCACTCGGGTTTGGGCACCCTGATCGCTGTCGGATGAGATCCCATTATTAGTATCTTACCCATTGGGATCTGACCTCAGCCCTAGGGGGGCACAGTACACACCCTTGTTTCACCTTCGGGTTCTAAGCATGGCTGGGGCAGGAAGGACAGCTACTCACCATCCCCTGCTGGATCCTTTTCCAAAAGCCCCAGCTTTTCCTCCATCTTAAGATCGATACGTTGTTGACATAACGTCATATATAATGTCATAATGGCGTCGATGAAAATGCCTGAGATCACGCTTTAGGGGACAGGACCATGAGACATCAGAAGACCCTCTCCTGTCCTCACTGACCTCATTTTGTTACAGCTTGGCTGTTGATACGTCTGTGCCAAACATGAGCTCTCTTCTTCCTTCTTGCTCTGTAGTCTCTACAGAGCCTTCCTCTTTATGTCCAGACACAGTTTATGTCACTAAGAATAACATTCAGGTGGGCCTTAAGTCTGTGGCGATGTTTAGGTCGGTCCCATCCTCCCCAACGATTGACGGCTCACGCAAGAGCATGAAGTGGATTTCCTGACTCGCTGGTTATGTTGAACTTTCTACCGTCCCCACTTCTCCGAGCACACAGGTAGAACCGTTATCCCCTTGTGTTCGACATGAGACTCTGACTCTCAGATCCCACGTCTCTCCACCCAGTCATCATATCATCCTCCACAACCACAAGTGACCTCGTGTCTCTGATTCTGTGAATAACATTTCATCCCTCGCTGCCGAACTGTCAGATAGAAATGGGCACGTGTCTACCTCCTGGCTTTGCCTTGTAGTTGCATATTCTAAATATGACTCAAAACTTCTTCCTTGCGTGGTGCTTTCTGTAAATATTGCCAGATTCTGATTGTAAGTCGTGAGTTGCCAGCATCAAGTCCCAGAAACCTCAGATCCTGCCTGATTGATGCCCCTGTGCAAGGAGCCAGCAACCCAAGGGTACACCTTCTTTGGCATTCGGCTGAGGCCAAGCCATACAGTCGTCCCCATCAGGTTTCAAAAAAGCGGCTTTCCTGAGTTGAAATTAAAAGGTGTCATAACAAATACCATTCAGAGAAATGCTCCTAATGCCAAGCCCATTTTACTTAATGCTACATGCTCTGCTAGGCGACCATTATTGATTTTACACTAACAGTTCATACATTACCTCAACAAATATTTATTAACGGCTGCTGCATAGTAGAGACTGAGCTAGATGTGGGGCATTGAACCCAGACCAAGACAGACTGAGCTTTTGCTCTAAGTATACTGAATGTTGACAGCTATTAATTATTGTAGTCTGCATATCATTAGGACAAGCTGTAATTTTAAATTCCTCTGTAAAAGGAAGAAAAAGATGGATATACTTTGATGTGTGAAGAATGACTCTGGAAGACAACAATGCTATGTCTGCTTCTCTGCCTATTGTTGGGTTTTGGTATTCACGATATCCTAGCTGCAAATACAGAATTGCAGTTTTGGAGACCAGAGTGATTGCATGAATGAGGTGTTCGCTCTTGTTTTTACGTCACTGATTTATACGAATCTGCACATTCCCTGCAACCTAATATTAATAATATACTTATGTTGCTTCTTCAGTTTCACAAGATCATAATCTTACTCATATCACCTGTAGAGTGAGTGGAAGATTATAAAAATTCCATATGTTCAATTACATTCAATGTTAAAACATTAAATTGGATACATAAATGTATGTGTGTGCTATATATGTCCACATATACATATGTGTATGGGTATGTACATGTATGTATGCATATCTATATATGTATACGTGTATATATGACAGTAATGTCTGGGGTGTTCTAATGGCCAGTTTCTTTACTCACTTGCATGCAACCATAACGGGAAATTATGAAATTATGAAAGCGATGCCTAATGATGAGGTAAAGCTTAAAGCCAGTCTATTGCACTAATATGTTTGTGTTTTAGAATATAGGCTCAAGAACAGGGAGGGGCACTGCCTTGAAGAGGGCGGATACATGAGGGCAAGAAATAACTCTAGATGTGGCCACACACACGTGGAGTTTGTTGATTTGGGGTGAGAGTCAAGGAAGTTAATGTCTGAGAGTCTGGGCAGAAGCCATTGGCTAAAGCTGAAGGAAGATGAAAAGAGTTCTAGGAGTTTCTAGCAACTCTCAAGAAAAAGATCAAAATGGACCTGCCTAAGGAAAAGGAAAAGGAAAAGGGGGGAAAAAAGATGTGATAAGCAGTGTTTAGAAGTCATCAATCTTTACATCGCCTAATTCATATCAGAGTGTAGCTTCTGACTTGAGCTGGTCTCAGCTGCCGAGAATTTAACCGCAAAGAAGAGTCACAGATAGATGTGTTTTGGGTTGTAAGTTTGCATGTCAGGTCATCTTCCGTCACCCGAAATAGGTTTTACTCACAGTGTCAACATTTTGGCTAATGGCCAGTCACTTTGAACCCTGAAATCATCTGGACTCTTCTCTCTTTGCCTCACTACCACATGCATACCTATTAGTAATCCTGACCGTTCTTCCTTCAAAATATATTTATGATATGACCCCTTCTCATGACCTACTGCCAAGGAGTAAAGCTGCAGATGAAAGATTACATCAAGGAGTAGACTATTGGGTATAGATCGATTGAACTTTCTGCAACGATAAAAATTTTCTACACTTGTACATTTCTACATCGTATGTAGAAATACATGTACAAATACATGGAGAAATACAATGTACAAATTTTACATTTCTACATTTGTAATTATCCAGTACAGTAGCCCCTGGCCACATGTGGCCATTAAGCACTCGAAATGTGAATAGCGCAACTAATAAACTGGCTTTTTAATGTTATTGAGATGTAAATAGCCATGAGTTGCTAGAAGCTACCATATTAGACAATGCAAGTCTAGCTAAACAAATATTTATTGACTCCCATAGTATGCAAGGGATTTGGAGATCCTGGACCTGCTAACCTGGGACAAGAAAGAAACAGGTCTCCGTGACAACAGTGTGAGGGCCTGGGCGTAACAGAATGAGAAGACAGTTGAGAGGATAAGAGGTTATGGATTGGGAGGAGGAAAGACTTCAAGAGGGGGAAGGACCTCCTCAGGGCCAAAGGAGCTTATCACTGAATTAGAGAGGAGGAGGAAATCACAGTAAGAGTGACATGAGAACGCTCGCTCATTGAATCGGATGATTGCGTGACACCAGAGTCCGTCGGTTAATTTATTTTGGCCATCGATATCAGAGTCTGTTGGTTTGCAAACTGGCCTCCATACTCAGGGCAGGGAGACTGAAGAAAGAAGCAGACCACTCTAGGTTGGTAGGCGGCAGGTTGAGTAAGTGAGTGAACTTACTTACAAGGTTCATTTTGGGTGGTTACACGACAAGGAGATTTCCGCAGCCACTGGCCGGAATCTTAAAAGTTTATACGGGCCTTAACTGGGTTCAGTCATGTACCCAGTGTGGATAACCTCAACACCACGTTTCTGCCTCAAGGCTGTATTCTTAGAGCGGCTTCTGAAAGTGGGGAAGGCAAGCCCACACACGTCCCAAGGACAGACTGAGGAATAGGGAGCCTCCAGTGGCCCAGGTCCAGCCCTGGGGTTAACTGATTGTCACCTGTTCTTGATGATCTCCAGCAAAGTTATCCATTGCTGGGCAGAGGTGGCCAAAGAAGGAACAAATTTGAATTATAAAATATAAAGTATGCATTGCACTTTCTTTTTTGTGCAATGGAAGTTCATAAAATATAGCATTGATTGCAGTCCTTGAATTGAGAGCAAACGAGTTTGGCCTTTTAAAGCACACATAAGATTTTAACATGTTGCCAAGTCTAATGTAAGTTTACAGTGGCTCAGGTTTGGGAAATAAAGGTTTAGAATATCTGTTTGGGCCTCAGGAAATCTTACCACATACAGACATAAGAGTTCAAATTGACAAGCACACGCTGTATTTGGGGGGCTACCTGCCTTTGCTACTAGCATCATCCCAGCCAACTTCTCTAATGTCTTACTGCATCATCTGTGAAAGCACTAGGGAGGCTCTTAAGAGGGCATTTGTCCTGCAGGCTTACTTCATATCGGTGGGGCACAACCCGCGTGTAAGCATTCATTTATCCTGGTTGCTGACTTGCAGCAGCTCATGCCTTTCTCTGAAGCTGCGGTTCATCTCGGATGCAGGTGTCAACGGAGCGCTGGACATGATGGAACCCCACCCCCCTTGCTGCATCTTGCTACCATCCGTTCCCAGGGCCCCCCTATACTTGTCTCACGGGGAAGCTGAGACCAGTCCAGCCCTGCTCATAGTAGACTCCCCAAGCTGCCATAGTAGGATGCCACACACGGAGGGGCTTAAACAGCAGAAATGTCTTTTCTCACAGTTCTGGAGGCCCAGAAGTCCAAGATCAAAGTGCTGGCTTGGTATGCTTTTGCTGAGAACACTGAGAACACTCTTTGTGCTGGCCAGCTTCTGTGTCCTAGTAGGAGGGAAAGAGTCTTTTCCTCTTTTTGTAAGGACAACAGCCTTATAACCCCCACCCTGATACGTGCATTTAACCTTAATTTCCTCCCTTAAGGCCCCATGTCCAAATGCAGTGACATTGAGCATTAGGGTTTCAGCATATGGATTTGGGGCAGGGGCGGGATCAGGGGTGGAGGGAGGAGTCAATACAGCAGCTCATGCTTCTGAGAGTGTCCGTGTTACCAAGTCCAAACTCCAGCTTAGGAATTAGAAGATTAGCATCCACTCTCGGGAGAAAGACTTCTCACCCAGTAGCTGTGTAGAGAGAATGAAGAGATGTAAGAATCTGCGGGAAAACATCTCTGCTCATGGCCAAAGAGATCCAAAAGCAAAGGGGTGAATTCTTCTATATCAAATTGGTGAAGCAGGAGAGGATCATGGAGGCCGGTGTTGTTAACAGGGTGGGGAGGGAACCTTCTGGTGAGTGCTGATGGATGGGTGTTGTGAACCTGCCTGGAGGCAGGAAGATTGTTTGGGCTCTCAAAGTCTAAACACGCACCACTTCCTCATTCCACCAACACCACATCTAGGAATTTATTGAAATGTCCCCATAAAAATGGGATAAAAATGACAAAAGATAATGTAAATTATGACACATTGTGGATACTAGATATTCATTACATTTTTAGTATATGCCCTGCCCAACTGAGCACTCCGTTATGTTTTTAAACTATGGAATAATTTTTGTTGACACAAGAAATAATTCATGCTGGGGTGCCTGGGTAGCTCAGTCAGTGAAGTGTCTGCTTCAGCTCAGGTCACCATCCTGGGGTCCTGGGATCAAGCCCCCGTTGGCTGGTGGGCTCCCTGCTCAGCGGGGAGTCTGCATCTCTCTCTTCCTCTGCCCCTCTGTCTGCTCATACGTACACACTCTCTCTTTCTCAAATAAATAAAAAAAATAGTTCATGGTATTAAAAATTTAAAAAAAAGTACTACCTCAGTAGTACTCCATCATATAAATCTTATACAGAATGAGTTAAATCAGAATAAAAAAAATCCTATCAGAGAAACCTATACAAATACCTAAGTAAATATCTGGGATGCCAGAATTACTGAGGATTGCTCTTTTTTTTTTCTTCCTTTTGTCTCCCTACATTTTCCAGATTTCCTGGATTTCACATGGATTAACTACAAATCTTAGTGGATTCATTCTATTGAAAACTAAAGTACTTCATCATTTCTTGCAAAGTCAGAAAGCTTACAGCTTTTTACACTCACCATTGGGCAGCCCATGGCTTGCTTCTGGTGGCCTTCACGTGGTTCTCCTTCTCTCCTTGTGCTGTGAGCTCAGACAATGGCATTGGAAGTTGGGCCATCTGACCCATTCATACACAGCGATGGCCAATGGTTGAGTTAAGTCTGTGTGAAAAATTATGAAGCATGGGAATTATTCCAAGTCATTTCCATTCACTCATAGAGGTTGCCTTGGGTGTAGTAGCAGCTCCGTATGGTGGGCTAAACCCTGAAGCGTTCACTTTTGTTCTGTTATTGCAGAAGGAGAAAGGGGGGTAGATAAACAGACTTTCTCACTTCTTAGAGTGTGTGGGTCAGAGTTGTCCAGTGCCCAAGGATATGCCTTGATTCACTGTGTATTAAATCCCATATTTTATTATGACAGGTTATGCTCATTCTTTTAAAAATAACATTTTATAAAAATTGGTGTATAGACTAAGCATTTATGAAGCAGCAGCCCAGATTATGGGAAATAGGCCGACACATCAAAGGACTCTAAAATAGAAATAAAAAAGGAGAAAACCTGAGTTCTAGGCCCAATTATATAAATAACTTTGGGACCGTAGATAGTTTCTTTGTCAAAAAACAGGTTGTCCAGAATACTCGTTCAGAATTTGGATTCACATGGGCCCAATAAAATTTAGAAACATGAAAATGAAAGTAATGACTGAAAACCTGCAAGACTCCTTTCATGGCTTCAGGCTATCCCTGGGTAGAGAGAGTCTCCCTTGGAAGCCACTGACATAGATACAAGTGGAGACACAGGGTTGGGAAGGGGGGGCGACATTGCACCCAAGACTGCCTTTCCTTTCTTCTTGCTTTCTGTCCTTGTCCCCCTTTCCCCCATCTCTCAAACCTTTCCTAATTAGAAGGGCTTGGCTTTCAGGCTGTGTTACCTGGGCACACCATTTGTGAATCTGTTTATCTAAATCCTTATAATTACGAGGCTTGATCAAATACTGCATATGAAAGCAAGTTGAATACGAAACTGTACTTTCTTCTTGTCTTCCCAACCCCATCACCATAATTATTTAAATCACTTTCTTTCATCATGTTGATATCCATCTCCTAAAATACCTTCTGTTTTTTAGCCAAGGTTGCATTTTGCTATACTTTGTTTAATTTGATCTTTACTCTTTGCTCACATCCTGTTTACTATTTTCCCCAACCCTCCTATAAATTCTGTTTGTAATAGATTTATCTTTCCAATGCTATTCTAATCCTCATTGGTAATATTATTTTTTTTTTCAAATATCTATTTTTAACCTTGAGGGAAGGAAGGCCTTTTTTTTTTTTTTTAAGATTTTATTTATTTATTTGACAGATAGAAATCACAAGTAGGCAAAGAAGCAGGCAGAGAGAGAGGAGGAAGCAGGCTCCCCGCCGAGCAGAAAGCCCGATACGGGGCCCGATCCCAGGACCCTGAGATCATGACCTGAGCCGAAGGCAGAGGCTTAACCCACTGAGCCACCCAGGTGCCCCCTCATTGGTAATATTATTAAAACAACTATTTAAAAGACAAAAACAAATCAAAACTAAGTTGGAATGTCCAATGAGAAAATTAGATGACCAGTCTTTTCATATACTTTAAGGACAATTCCAGAATGGAACGCTTTTCAGTTAGCATGGCCCTAAATTATTAACTATTAACAAATGTATCACAGCACTGGGGTTCCTATGGAAATTATGTTGCTTACTGTAAAACCCAGACTGCCCCATTACAGTATAATAGGAAATAGTTTTTTGGTTTTTTTAAAATATATATATTTTTTTAAGATTTTATTTGTTTATTTGTTAGAGAGAGAGAGTGAGCACAGGCAGACATAGTGGTAGGCAGAGGCAGAGGGAGAAGCAGGCTCCCTGCCGAGCAAGGAGCCCGATATGGGACTCGATCCCAGGATGCTGGGATCATGACCTGAGCTGAAGGCAGCCGCTTAACCAACTGAGCCACCCAGGCGTCCCAGGGAATAGTTTTTAACATTCACGTAAGTCTGGTTCCTGGAAGGATATGTAATATGATAGCTCTAGGCAAGAAAACAACTTTTTTTTCCTCCCAGACTTTTATTTGAAGAGTGATTTTGTAGAGCACTGGTAAAAATTGTCCTCAGTTAATCATTATTTCCTCTGCTGATAAGCATTGCTAGGTAATATATGTAGCAAGTACTTTGGTCTTACTGGTCTTACTTGTTTGAGAAAGATAATAGGAAAATTAACTTTCAGGATGCTGTTTTTAAGCTGTATCTGTCTGTCCATTTATGAATTGGGCTGAAGTAAAATGGTAGTTCAACTGGCCTTTTGTTTAGACTCAGTATTTCTTCATTTCTTTACTCTTTCTTATTATCTTATGTGCCTTTTACTTCTTATTATCTCTTCTTCCACTTATCTCAAATATAAATCACAGAGTTGTGCCTAGATCCTGGAATTTGTTTGAGTTGATAAAGGAGAAGCCATTCCGTTTACTTGTATTGTTTCCTGTTCTATAATGACATCACTTGCTTCCTATGTAGCTCATGATTTTCATTTTTTTCTAAAGAGTACTGCTGAAAGCTGCCTGATAGTTATGTCTCGGTGCAGTGCCACATCCGATTGCATTAAGCATGTCCTTTTGCATTGCAGGAGCTATGCCTGTCCCAGACCAGCCTTCGTCCACCTCAGAGAAGACCAGCTCCCTGAGCCCTGGCCTGACCACCTCCAATGGGGACGGCTCCGAAACAGAAACCACCTCTGCCATCCTTGCCTCGGTCAAAGAGCAGGTAGAAACATTCCACTTCTGTGACCTACTTATGGGAATGTACGAGAAGTTGTTCTTTCCGATGAACAACGATGACTAAATGGTGATGGAAGGAAATCATGATTTTCTGGCAGAATGTTGGTATTTATTATAAAAATACTAAAATGTTACTATAATTGCTTTGGACTATGTTTTGATTCATGATGTAGGCAGTTTTCCTTGAAAAATATTCCATACCGGGAAAAAAACCACTTTATAGTCAGAATTCCCTACTGGTGAAGTTTTGGTAGATTTGGTGATAGACCTGACATTTAGTACAGTTATAGGTATGGGGCCAAATAATTGGTCTTTAGGAAATATAAAGTCTTAAAAAAAAAAGAAAAAAGAAAGTCTAATCAACAACCAAAATAAATCCAGAAGTATAAAAAATTAGTATGGTGACAGCAGATGGATACTATGTTGGGTCAAGGGAAATTGGTCTTTCTAGTGTTTCTGAGATGGTTCTGGAATAATGCATTTTAGAATTTTCCCTATAAAATGAATTGAAATCTGAGTAGTTCTTCCTCCAACATTACTTTGGCCTTATAAATGGCTAAGTAAGTAAAATCTGCAGTCTTGGATTTAAAAAACAATTTTCTTAAAAGTCATGGTTCTTGTAAATGTTATGGTAAATAATCAAAGAAAGCTGGAGAATCAAGATTTTTTTTTCACTTCTTTTAGCATGTGCTGGAATATAAATCATAGTTTTAAAAAAATTAAGAAAGCATCCTGTGTGTAGGGTGATATGACTCGAGGGCGTGAATAAGCAACAGCACTGGTCAGGCTATCAACAGAGTAGCTGAGGGAGGATCCGCTGACAAAGGGATCAATGATGCTGTCAGTCAGATGTGCATCACCAGGGAGGGAAGTGTGCTGCTAAGTAGGGATACAAAGGGAAGTTGAATAGATTAATTGGATAATCTGGTTTGTGAAAATGGTCAGTAAGTAGGGAACGGGCTGTATTGCTGGAAGTTTGCTTCCAGAAGCCCACTCATGCGTGTTTGTTGATTATGTTTGAGGGGAAATAAAAGAAAGGAGCAAAGATTCATGCCAGTTCCCATACTCAAGATACCCCTTTGTTAAAGTTGGTTTATGTCATGGTTTCTTTTCATATATCTAGAAGTCTTGCTGGGCCACTAACTTTAGAATATGGACAAAATGTAAGACAGGAGGAATAAATTTAATAAGAAAATGACAAGACCTATCTGATGACAACTGTAACATTTTTTCAAAAGACATAAGGTAATTAAGAATAAATGACAAAGCATACTGTGATCCTGTGTAGAAAAGTGTGGTTATCATAATAATATTACTCTCCCAAATTAAGATATAAACTTTAGGCTATTGTGATAAGATCTTGTGGCTGATCGTTTCTTTGGCAAACTGGATCAAACTATTTTAAAGATCGTGTGGGAAGCATAAATCTATGAGAGTTACAAGGAAATTTTAATAGAGAGATTTTATCTTACCATTCTCAACACTGTAGTGTCCAGTTGGCCCAAAATGGAAAGAATGCCCCCTCTGTAGGACATAACCGAGGGTTCAGAATCACAAGGACATATTCGACATAAGATAGTAGAAAAAAATAGGCCAAGAGAAAATGTATGCCAAAATATGGCAAAGTGTTGATATAATTAATATATTACTGCTTCCTAATGTTGATGGGAAAAAAAGAAAAAAGCGAAATAACAAAATAGAAAACTAGGCAAAAAATGTGAACACTAGTTCACTGAAGAAAAATGCAAAAAACCAATCACTATATGGAAATGTTTTCCACTCTATTAATCAGGGATATAAAATTCAAGATGAAAATATGATTTTCTTTGTTCTACCAAATAGACAAACATTTAAAAATAGTATATATTATAATCTAACTAAGGTTAAAGTTTGAGGAAATGCACATTCTTTGTGACTCCATATGAGAATTTGCAAGGCTGTACTCTTGGTTTAAAATGGTATGTTCCTATAAACTGGCATTTACAGTGTTCAGTAACCTTTGATTAGTCATGCTTAGACATGCGTAGTATAGAAATGGGTGATCTAGACCATAAGATTTTATGTATATGGATGTTTATTTCAAAATTATCTTGGATAGAAAAAAGGAGAACAATATTGATTGATGAAGAATTGAAAAAGTATATCTTTCACGTAAAGCTATATCCTTCTTATGTAGTTATTAATAAAAATGAGTTAGAGCTATATATTACAACTTTGAAAAATTTATATTATCCTGTTTTTAAAAGACAATAATAAGTATTTTGTGTTGTTTACAGTGTTTATAAACATCTAGACAAATGTATGAGAAAATAAATCAGACTGTTAATACTGATCACTGTACATGCATAGAATTAGATGGAGGTAGGAATGGGCAGAGGGTATAGAGGACAGGGAAGACAATCCAAAATGGGAGAAAAAGCTGGGAGACTGGAATACTGGCCAGTTGGATTTGGATAATAGGAAATACCACTTGAGCTGACATAGCATTATCTGTAGTTGAAAAAGTGGAGGAGACGCTTACAGCAAAAATACATTACTGCAGGGGCGCCCGGGTGGCTCAGTGGGTTAAGCCTCTGCCTTCGGCTCAGGTCATGGTCTCAGGGTCCTGGGATCAAGCCCCGCGTTGGGCTCTCTGCTCAGCGGGGAGCCTGCTTCCTCCTCTCTCTCTGCCTTCCTCTGCCTACTTGTGATCTCTGTCTGTCAAATAAATAAATCAAATCTTGAAGAAAAAAAAATACATTACTGTAAATAAAATGGCCTCCCCAAATCCTTGATGAAAATTTAATAAAAACTTACTGTGAAGAGTTTTTTCTTGTAATCAGAATAGGTCCATTGTCCATTTTTGGTTGGCAAAGGTTAGATTCCTTGTGGCCGATAGCTAACATGAGCAGACATGAAAGTCTGTTCTGGAAACTGAGTAGAGCAGCTTGAGACACCTGCATTAGAGGCCCAGGCATCAGGTTTTGTGGGCAGCATCTGCCCAGGTGAGGGCACAGTCAACGAGCAGGTATATCGCTGGACTTCAATGGAGTAGCCTACTGCAGACAAGCAATATTTTCCACCCCTGGAGATTTTTGTCCAAAACTATTCTTAAGGTTTCTCTCATCTATTTTCCTGAGATCTAGAGTATTATCTATGGAACTAAAGCTAAGTTAAATATATTTGAAAAAAATAGCTGAGATGAAAGAAAGGCAACTTTAATTTTTTTTTTTTTAAGATTTTATTTATTTATTAGTTAGAGAGAGAGCACAGGCAGACAGAGAGGCAGGCAGAGGCAGAGGGAGGAGCAGGCTCCCTGCTGAGCAAGGAGCCCGATGTGGGACTTGATCCCAGGACACTGGGATCATGACCTGAGCCGAAGGCAGCTGCTTAACCAACTGAGCCACCCAGGCGTCCCAGAAAGGCAACTTTAAAAGTTAATATCTTTTATGATTTTTAATAATTATGTACACAATATATTTATAAATCTTCTCATCTGAATATTGCTTGCCTGGTCCTTTTTAGGTGCTAATGAGAAGTAGCTTTTATTGATTAAAAATTCTATTTATTAAGTTAGAGGAGTTCAAGGAGGAAATTTTAAGGCATCACTCTTATGTCCTACCCTGGTCCTGTCTTCTTGGATACCAGCTCTGTGGGAGAGAAGTCATTTTCTATCAGAGGAGGCATATATTCTGAGCTAACTGCCAAGTAATAGGCTGGATAATTTATTTACTCATGCATTAAATGTATTGAGCACTTTATATATGCAAGTACAATAGAGGATAATAAAGGAAGTACATGTATAAAGGAAACTCAGTTTGACAGTTTATTGAAATAAATTGTTATGACTAAGAACATAAGTTTTTAGGCAGGCAGTTAACTTTGCATAGAAATAAATTCTGGTTTATAACCACAGAATGAACTTAATTTATGACAAGCCGTAAGTCATGAAACGTATCAGCATGACATGGATGGTGTGACTGAGATATTTGTAAACTGAGTCCTAGAGTCCTTGAAACCAGCAACCATGGCTTGCTCAATGAAAAGGTGTTTGTTGATTTTTTTTTATTTGTTCTAATTTCCCATCTTGATTGCTTTTTAACTGGTGAACTTTACACTTTTATATCAACAGAAATAGAACCATGATTTGTGTTACATTCTTCAGGTAATTTTCTGTATTTCAGACATATCTGTGTCACTTACAAGTTACCATTAAGAGAGAAGAACCTAATTCCTTTTTCCTCTCCTGTGAGTGTCCTTCATCAGCAGAGGAGGATGGATGGAGGTCAGGCATGTGATGACTCTGGTCACATGATTTGGATAAATAACTAAGAGGGGTGATTGATAACTATTCATTACATACAGCAGCCCATAAGATGGGGTAGCTTGAAGGGGTAAAAATTGTGAAGGGATTCTATTTTAAGGATGGGAGATATCCCTATGATGATGACAATGACCCATAGAAAGAGAAATTAATGATATTCTAGAAAGGAGGAATAATTCAGGGGAGAAAATTGACTAAGTAGTTGAGAACAAATTGGACCCAGTGTATCAGTAGAGAGAGTGGCTTTTGGGACAAAGATAGTTCATCCAGGAGAATGGGAGAGAGGCAAAAAAGTACATGGTCTTACGTCCACCAGTGGCTTGGTGTTGGAAACTCTACCCCGCTCATCAGATGGGCACAGTCAGCTTGTTTGAGTTGGACCTCTTGGGAATCTGAGGTGAGCTGGGCTGAGCAGAGGTGGAGGGGGAGAGATTGAAGGTGAGGGATGCAAGACAGTGTTTATAATGTTGGATCTTGGAATTGAAAGGGCGTGGAAGTGGGTAAAAGAAAAATTGGTAGGGACAGCGCATTCGCAGTGTGTATCGATAGTGACAGCTTGGGAGATTTGTGCTTACAATCCAGAATTTAAAAGTAATTATTGTTAATGTTGAGACCTAGGTTATGACTCTGGGAGATGAGATCAAAATGAGAAAAGAGAGAGAAATCTTGTTGACTTTGTGAAAGGAGGTGGTGAGTAATGATGATGCCAGAATAGTGGTGATGAGCAGTGAAGCCCTCCAGTTGCCTTTGGTGGGGAGGGGACCCTGATGTTGCCACATGCCTGTGAGAAGCACACTTGGCTTGTGGGTGGTTTGGGAGTGGCCATCCTGATCTTCACCTGTGTGTTTTCATTGTTTTTAAGTGTTACAATGTTGGTCTATACTTTGAGACAGGAATTTACATTCTCTCACATTATGTACCCTTTGTCTTTGTATTTTTGTCTTAAATCAACATGGTGCTCTTTTGCTCTTAAGAAAACCATGATTTTCCTAAAATATATTTATTTCATAATAATATTTCTTCCCCTTCAGTTGACCATTGTTTGGTTTGATCATCACATATTTCCGAATTTGGCATCTAAGCAATCTTCTTACATAAGCTAGAAAAATTATGGGGCATTTTAAGAAAACTTTAGAGCTCATATGGTTTAGTGACATTTATAACTTATTGTGGCCCACATAAATGCATTTTTTTTGGTAATGATTCTACCAGCAGAGCTCCTTTATTTATTTATTTATTTATTTATTTATTTTTATTTAAATTCAATTAGCTAATGTATAAGACGTCATTAGTTTCAGATGTACAAGTCAATAATTCATCAGTTGCATACAACCACCCAATGTTCATCACATCACATGCCATCCTACAGCCCATCACCCAATTATCCCATCCCCCCACCCGCCTCCGCTCCAGCAAGCCTCAGTTTGTTTCCTATAGTTAAGAGTCTCTCACGGTTTGTCTCCCTGATTACTTTCCATTCAGTTTTCCCTCCTTTTGCCTATGGTCCTTTGCACCGTTTCTTATATTCCACATATGAGTGAAACCATATGATATTTGTCTTTCTCTGATTGACTTATTTCACTCAGTTCCATCCAGGTCGATGTAAATGGTAAGTATTCATCCTTTCTGATGGCTGAATAATATTCCATTGTGCGTATCTATACCACATCTTCTTTATCCACTCATCTGTCTATGGTCAGCATGGCTCTTTCCATAGTTTGTCTATTGTGGACATTGCTGTTATAAACATTGGGGTGCCCGTGTCCCTTCAGATCATTACATTTGTATCTTTGGGATAAATACCCAGTAGTGCAATTTCTGAGTTGTAGGGTAACTCTAGTTTCAACTTTTTGAGTAATCTCCATACTGTTTGCCAGAGTGGCTGCACCAGCTTGCATTCCCACCAACAGTGTAGGAGGGTTCCCCTTTCTTCTCATCCTCACCAACCTTTACTGTTTCCTGACTTGTTAATTTTAGCCATTCAGACTGGTGTGA
>RCUC01089294.1:0-34291 GCA_003697995.1 Taxidea taxus jeffersonii
CCTTGCACTTTCTGGAATGAAAACCCATGACCATGAGCAGGATGTTCCCTTACCCTCACATGCCTTCTGGAGTGAGGCCCAAGTAGGGCCTGGGCCTGGGCTTGGGGTCAAAGGTTTGCCTCAAGAGTTTCTCACACTCTTGGGGGTGCCCTCTCACCTCGAGCAGCCTGGTTCATAGATGCAGGTAGGCAGAATGGGCTTGGCATCCTTCCTCTACTGCTAGCTGGGTAACACTGGGCGAATGAAACCTCCGTTTCCTAATCTGTAAAATAGGGGTTACCCTATCTCTCCTGCAAGGTGGTTACAGAATCTGTCCTAGGATTCGATGATAGAATGTCAGCAATGTGGTTTGCATGGGGCTCAGCACTGAGTACGGGCTCCATACAAGTCTGATCACTCTTACTATTACTGATGACAAGTGTGGGGAGCTAGGGGGAGATGAGGCCAGAGAATTAAACAGAGGCGGGTTCATGGAATCATTTGGGGGAGTTTAAGCTGTCCCAAGGACAAAGGGGCACTGCTGAAAGTTTTTAATCGAAGTGTGACACTGTCAGTTCTGCACTTTGGAAAGATTCCTTTGGCTTCATTATAGAGAGTGGATTAATAGTGGAAGATGGGGCTGGAAAACCATCCAGAAAATGTCCTGGATTAGGCTGACATCAGTAGAGGATAGAGGATAGTGGATTGATAATACATTTAGCGGATGGGACAATATTCGTAGCAAATACTAACCCGGCATTTGCTATGTACCAGGTGCTGTTCTAATCCCAGGACACTCTTGAAGCATTTCATCACTACAGCTCCAGGAGGGGGGCTCTTCTATGGTCCAGTGTGGTTTTAGATGAGCAAACGGAGGGACCAAGAGGTTAAATAACTTGCCCAACCTCACACAGCTAGATAGCGGTTGGAGGTGGGATGCAAAACTGGGAGGACTGGTCCCAAGGTCATCTTCTTAACAACTGCGCTTTTATTTGCTGAGAGAGAGGGGACATGGGAGTGTATCAATTAGCTTATGATCACGACGATGCTGCATAACAACCACTGGCTCCCCAGCAGCATATGCCAAGAACCTATGTTTGTGCTCATGAGCCTTTGGGTTGGCTGCTTCACTGCTCTGAGCTCATCGGCATGGCTCACCCACTGCCCTGTGGTTAGCTGCGAACCAGCAGGTGACTGTGCTAGGGTGGCTTCTCCTGTAAGTCTGAGGTATGGGGAGGACTCGGCACTGTTCCATGAGTGCAGTCTCCAGGCTAGCCCATGCATGCGCAGAGGGGCACAGGAGCGAGTAGAACGCGAAAAGAACGGAACATCATCACTTTGCCACATCTCATTGGCCAAAGCGAGTCCCAGGGCCGCAGGTTTAAGGGATGGACCAAGGGCATGGTTACAGGGATAGTGAGAAATCTGTGCACTTTTGGTCATCTGTCAAGCGCGGGCAGTGACATTTTCATAATTTCCGGAATGTCGGCTCAGGCAGCCGAGTCACTGAGCAGGTGAAGCAGAGAGGGTGGGTTGTGGAAGAAGATGAGGAAGCCGGGGCGCAGGGAGACCAGAGGTCGCTCAAGGTGGCACCGCTCGTTCAATCAGGGTCCAGACTCCAGCTGCCCAGAACTGAGAGTTAACCCTGGTGCCCGGGCAGGTGTGATAGCGAGTTTGTAAATGACTTTGCTGGCCAGAATCACGTGGAAAGGTGGATAGGAACATTTCTGCTTTCAAAATCCAGCTTCCCTAACAGCTCTGTTCAGGGAAGCCTGGCTTTCTTTTTGCATTCTAAAAGTACTTTCCAGGTTGATAATGTCCCCCAAGGGCCTTCCTTCTTCACACTGTAGGAATTGAACAGACTGTTTTCACCTCCAGGGAACAATCTGGTATTGTTTCTCCAGGTACTGGCCTCTGGGGACTGGAGCAAAGCCTTTTTTCTAGGACACCTGCTGCCACCGTTTGAGGCCTGTCCTTGTTCAAGAGGGCAGCTGAAGTTGTGCCGGACTCTTCCAGAACAATCACCAAATAGCCCCACCCCTCCATACCCACCACGGAAGGTGCCTTGAATGGGTGGGCCTAAATGGGGACCATCAGTGAGCCTGGCTTTTTCTTAAATCAGCAGCACCTGGGTCCCCGGGGCCCAACCCTGACACCCAGAAGCCTTCCAGGGGTGTTAATCCCTCCCTGGTCATGGGAAACTGCTCCCCTTCCCACATGGAGCTCACCCCTCTACAGACCTCACTTCCTCCATGTTCCAGCATTCTTAGCCTCAACCTGGACCCAAACCCAAGCGTTCCAGCCCTATAGCATTTTGGCAGTTACCTCTATGGGGCTCTGACTTCTCTCTCACTGTGCCATTCTCAGGGAAGGCAGAGCAAGCGTGTGTCCCTGGGGAGCAACTGTTTCTTCTGAAAACATCCCTGGTGCAGCTAGGAGAGACCAGACAACCACAGGCTCAGAGAGGCCCCGCTTCATGAGAAGGGATCAGGAGCAGTGTGAATTCTAACTGGCCTATATCATCATGTTAACTCTCATGGTAGGAAAAAGCCAGAACTCAATGAGCGCTTATTACATACGAAACATTATGCCAACGTCCTTGCTTCCCTTACCTTCTCTTTCCTTTCTTCCTTCTTCTGTTGCAGAGGTGGTGAGGGAATCTGGAGCCAGGCCAGCATCTGGGGCAAATGGCCCTTTAAGCCTTGGTTTTCCTCTCTATGAAATGGGCTAATATATAGCCCTTCTGGAATCATCTAAGGGATTAGAGGCGAAAGGGCCTGGTACACAGTGGGCTCTCAGTAGGTGGTGGCAGAGCTTATCAATATTATTATTGTCCATGAGTCTGGGGTCCCTGAGGCTGCCCTGGGGCCCTATGTCTTTCTCCTCCCAGCCTGATGGCTTCTAGGCAAGGGCCCTGTGAGAAGCTATCTACCCCACTGAGATGGGGAAAAGGAGGCAGCATGATGGGTGGGCTGAAGCCTGGGGATGTACGTTGATGTGGATTTCTTCCTCCCTCTGTAGAAATGATTTATCAGCTCGCAGCAGGCTGACTGTGGTCTGAAATGAAAGCCCTGTGGCCAGAGGAACAGGAACACTCAGGAGAGTGCCTGTGTAATGGGCTCACTTGTCAGCACTGCCTAGATTTCCACTGGACACTAGACTGGGGGTGGGCCAGGCACCCTCCCTCCTTTCTCACCCTTCCTGATCTTGGGGTGACCAACAGGGCCTGTTGAGTTAGATCACCATTTCTTCATAAACCCTCAACACTGACCTCCTTCAAGCTGTATTTCCCATTAAATTGTGGTCCCGAGGTGAGATCCAATTCTACAAAAAAACATGTAGCCACAAGCCTTTTGTTGCTAGTTTATTATCTGCACTGGGGTCCCTGGGGTCTGGAGTGGCGATTCTTCCATCTCTCTTTCCCCCTCCCTCCCCTTCCTGATCCCCTCGGCCTTGGGGAGACACGCCTGCTAATTTATCTTGGAATGTTTGGGCCTCCATGCTTAATGGGTCTGTTTTCCGACTTTCTAAACAGAGGAGCGAGTGTGAGAAACAAGTCAACAAATAAACACAGGCTTCTACCAGCAGGCACGGGAGCCAAGCAAACAGCTTCCAGCATCACGGCAGGGAGATCATCAGTTAGGGTTATCTAGTGTGAGGAAGATTCCATTCGGCCTTGGAGCTGGAGAACTCAGACCTGGGACTAGTGTCCTACAGAAAGAAGAAGATCCTGCAGCCTCCACGTATTGGCTGTGTCCCAGCGGGGACGTGACTTACTATGCCACAATGGGGCTTAATGATGATGCCTGGTACATAAGGTCCTAATGTGGATAACACAAGATAATACCTGTGAGATAGCACATGCAAAGCACGTAGTATGAGGCCACGTACATGGCGTGCCAACCAAATGCCAACTATTACAGTTGCGATTCACATGGTCATCTGGAGCCACTGGAGCTCCATGCATGACCTTGGACACATTACATCGATTTTTCATTCAGTTTCCTCATCTGTAAACAAAGGACTAGTCATGCTTGTTTCTTGGGACACTTATCAAACTTTTAATTAAAAGTCATAATTAAAAATTGAAACCGACACCTAAAAATTTATAAAAAGACTCAGCGCACCACTTAGCACTTATGTTCTTAATAAAATTGGTTTCCTTCCTTTCACCTAGGTAGGCTACAAAAAAGAAGTTAAAATAACAAAGTTGTTTCTTTAAAAAAAAGTTACTGTAGTATAATTAACACAAAGTATACATCCCTTAAAGGTAAAGCTCAATGAATTTTTACAAACAAATCCATGACCCAGATCAGGAGAGAGAACATTTCCAATAGCTCTAAAGGCTTTGTTGTGCCCCTTCCCCATCCCTACGTTCCCTCCTTAGAGGCAATTATTATCTTGACTTCTAATATTATAGATTAGTTTTGCCTGATCTGGGGCTTCATATAAATGGGATGATAGAGGGTATCCTCTTTTATGTCTGACATCTTCAATTCAACACCATATTCTCAGATCTGTCCATGTTACTGTATGGGTCCACTGGTATATACTCAGATTCGTGCCAATTTTAAGTTACTTATGAATAAAGCTACTGTGAACTTCTGGTACATGTTATTTCATGGATATATACTTGTTTTTGTTGGCGGCGTATCCGGGAGTAGAACTGCTGAGTCATAGGCAGGTGCATGTTTAGGGTTAGCAGATCTTGCCAAACAGAATTCCAAAGTGGTTATTTGCAGATTACTTTTTGGTTTAAAAATTTTCTTAAAGTGGAGGAATTAAGTCAGAAGAGATTTAACGCTGAATTTATTGCATTGTGCTTTTTATTGAAGTCTAATTTCCTCTTTGTTTTAGATTACTATTTATAATTCATGAGAATTGACCCATCTTCTGTAGGAACAGTTGTGATTATACCCAAATATGTTGCTCCAAAAATAGTCGCTGTTTATAATGGAGAAAAGAAAATATTCTAAATGCCCCTCTATAGAGGAATGATTAATAAATCATGGTATATCCACATTATGCAAGGGCAGAATACACAAAAAAGTACTAGCCTGGTAAGGTGTACAAGTTATACTAAGAGTATAACAAGCACGTTGTAGAATATTATATAGAATAGGGACTATAAATGTTTCTTATATATCAGGATGTGTTTTATGGTGTGCTAATTTGGAAAATTGTTTTAACACCCTCCATCTATATCTATCTATCTGTCTATCTATTGTCAGCATCTTTCTATCTACTGAAACTGGGAAAAGAGTTTGAACAGTCAATTCACTGAAGAGACTACTGGAAGGCCAGCAAACATATGGAATATAATTAATCTCATTAGTAATCATGGAAAGGCAATAGAAACAAGCATGAAGTATCAGTTGACACCCCACAGATGGGTAAAAATTTGAAAGTTAACAATGCCTTGTTGGTGAGGATATGGGGCAACAGGAACTTTTGTTCACTGATGGATATTGCCAAGTCGCTCTCCAAAGTGGTTCCACTAAGTTATATTTGATGGTGGGGATACAAATTAGTACCATAATTTGTACATTTTGGTGAGCAATTTGGTAACATTCAACAAAGTGAAAGATACTTGTATACCACACCACAGATATCCCATCTTTAGCTCTATATGCTGGGGAAACATATTCACATGTATACAAGGAGATGGGTATAAAAATGTGGACTGCGGTGTGTTTATAAAGGGAAAAATTAGAAACAACCCGATATTTTTCAACAGAAGGATGGATAAATAAATTGTGGTATCATGACACAATGAAATAGGATACAAGGTTAAAATGAATGGAATAATGTTACAATGTAACTAGATGGAGAATCTGAAAACAATTTAGAGGGGAAACTGCCAGCTGCCGAAGGCTACATGTACCATGATTCTATTTCTATTAAGAGTAACGTGAAGTAAAATGACATCACATATTATTTATGGATCTAAGCACACATGGTGGAAGTAGAACAGGGATATAGAAAAGATCATTTCTGGACAAAGGTTACCTTTGGAGAAAGAGGAAATGAGACAAGGAAAAGATACAGGAACTTTCAATTTTGTCTGTAATGTTTTATTTCTTAAGATGGATGGTGCACTCTTGGATACTCATTATATTAATCTCTGAAACTCTTAATATCAAAGGTAAGATTTATCTATTCATCTATCTGGAAGGCTCTAGATCGAAATGTTAATGGTGGTTATTTATGAGAAACAAGATCATGGAAGAGAGTATATTTCATTTTCTACTCTATATATTTCTGTTGAATTTTAAATTAGCACATATTGTTCTCAGAACCATTAAAAAGAAGAAGAAGGAAAGAGAATTGGTAATCCATGCATGCTAGGTGTGATCATCCTCAGTTAGAGAAGACCCCATTCTTTCACCATTCTGGGTAGGCCCTGCCTATAAATAAAGGTGGATTCCTCTGTTAGAGTGGGACTGATTCCTTCCAGAAGGGTCAGTGAGGTTGGGAAGAAGAAGGGAGTGAGATGCTATGGGTGGGTGGAGACCTCTGAGGTCTTGGAGTGACCTCTGAGGTCTTGGAGTGACCCCCAGCTCAGCAAGAGGACAGGAAGATGGCGGAGGCATGTCGTGCCAGAATTCTGGCATCGGCACGACACGCTTCCGCCATCTTCCTGTCATCCTCTGCTCTCCCCCTCCTGGTCACACAGCCTTGGTCACAGTGCACCATTTTAGGACCAAGCCACTCCTGAAATGACAATTCTTAAAAAGCAGAGCCAGACCAATAAAATCCTCCTGGGTTATCGTCCATTCACTTGGAGCCAAATGGATTGCTCGTTAATATCTTCCCCCATTTGCCTTATGACCAATTAGCAGCTATTAAGACCCAACTCATCCTGGCATGAAACTTTTCTCCAGCAGCAGCTGCCACTGCTAAGAGCTCTGAGGACTGGGGGTGAATTCCCTCCCTGGCCCCTTGGTACCCCAAAGCTCACTCCCCCAGATTGAGTATGGGGGAAGGGCTGCATTTGGGGCAATGGCACTGTGTGATCCTATGAGGGAACCCCCTGGAGTTGAGAAAGGTTGCTTGCATGGTGTCTGCCCAGACTTCCTGCATCCTCCTTCCCCAGGGCGGGACCTTCTTGAGATGCTGCTCCAAGTGACCCGTATGCAGGACGGCTGACACAGAACCTGTTGATAAGATTCATGTGCAGCATTTCCTACCCCCTACTTTTCCCCTTCCTTCCACTTCTCCCATTCCTCCCCCCTCCTCCCTCCTTCCTTCCCCCTCTTATCCTCCTCTTTCCCTCTCCCTCCCCCTTTCTTTCTCTTACACCCTGACCTAAGTCATGAACAAAGGTGGCCCCTTTATGGCCAGTGCTCTCTGTGTACCAGACACCGAACGTGCTGAATGACAGTGCATTGCCTCACAAGAACATCACGAAAGTGACCATGACCTTTCGTGACAGTTAGGGAAACTGAGGCACATGGAGAGAGGTTAAGTGACTTGCTCATGGTCACATTGTGACAAACTGGCAGGGCTGAGGTGAGAACTGAGAGTCTGTGATTTTCACAGTGAGTCTGAGGAAAGCACATTCTAACCGCTAGAAGGTTCTTGGAAAGTCAAGATAAGAGCATCTGTAATAACCACTCTACACAAAGAGCGCCGCTTCTCATAGAAGCAGGGAAGACAGCAATGCTTCGGAGGAGACAGAGTTGTGTTCCTTCTGTGGGTGTTTGATTGAGCACCTGCTGTGTCCCAGGCACTGTTCTGGGTGCTGGGGATTTGAGAATGAATCAAACGGACCTGTGTCCATTTTTCAGAGTGTGTGTTCTAAGGGGATGATGGAAAAGAATGAAACAAAGTTATATAAACAAGACACTATGTCAGAGAAGCATATGTGATCTGTTGAGAAATAAGATTGTGTGAGCCCGTAGAGACAGAGACTGGATGGGCCCGGGATGGAGAGCCGGGGGGGCCTCTCCAGAGCCCTGAGTGTTGAGATAAACTGCCTATGGCAAGACCTTGGGGGTAAGAGTGCTGTTCCTGCTCAAGGAACAACAAGGGCAAAGGCCCTGGGCTAGGAAGGAACTTTCCAGGTTGGAGGAAGTAACAGGCCAGGGAGGCTTCCCTGGGGTAGGGGAGCGGGAGCGGAATACAAGGTGAAATTGGAAAATAAGGCAGGACCCAGCCCTGTGTGGCCCACTGGGTCACGGTTGTGAGTTTGGGTTTTACCCCAAGTGCAGTGGGAACAAGCAAGGGTTTTAGGCAAAC
Organism: Taxidea taxus jeffersonii; assembly: GCA_003697995.1. Classification (NCBI taxonomy): domain Eukaryota; kingdom Metazoa; phylum Chordata; class Mammalia; order Carnivora; family Mustelidae; genus Taxidea; species Taxidea taxus. The sequence goes on from RCUC01089294.1 coordinate 8,221, forward strand.
AGAGGATGTGATCTTGATCTGATTTTTTAAGATCCCTCTGGCTGCTATGTCGATAACAGCGATAGATTATTTCAAAACTGCTGAAGCATGTGTGGGAGAGAAGATGAGCTGGCTGGGGTGTGGGGGCTGCTCAAGGTATTTCTTGGGAGGCTGCCTGGACTAGGACGGCAGGGGCCGGACTTTGGAAACCTGTGCTCTTCTTGGAGGGACAGAAGTTGGCAGAAGCGAGGCAGTCTGACCTTTGAGACATTGGGGATAAGTGGGCACCAAGTCAGGGCTGAAAAACGTTCAGAGTGTGGATTTCATGTTCACCTAGCCCGCCCTCTGCTCTAGGCCCTGTGCTGGGCCCTTTGTGTCTCCTGCAGGGTATTTTTATCCCTCCCCCTGCAGTAGATATTTTTATCCCCACCTGTGCCAGCCGCTTTCTTTGCAGCGGCAAGGGTCCAACGGGGGAGGCAGCGTCTTACAATGGGGAAGGGTAGAGCTCTGGGGCCAGAAGCTCTGGGCTCAGATTCCTGTCCCACCAGCTGCGGGATCTTAGCCCCCTCTATGCCCAAGATTTCTCATGGGCATTATCCATCTGTCAGTTAGGATCCTTTTGGCTGCAAGTAAGAGCAAACCCCGGCTTATGCTATCAGGAAGTTTACTCTCTCACATGATGACAGGTCCCAGCCTAGCACCATCGGTGACTCGGTGATGTCCTTCCGTCTCTGCTTTCCCAGCTCATGGTAATTTCATTCTGAAGCCAGAGGGGCATGGTGGAAGCAGCTTCCAGCAGCCCACCCAGATGGGACAATGTCCAGGGGAGGGGGCCGGCCGGATCATCTCTTCCTGGAACAAGGAAACGTATCTTGGAAGACCCCGCAGTCTTCCCTCCATGTCTCATCAGGTCTTGTGCTTATTCAATGACGCGATAGAGAGCAAGGGAGTGGGGATGGCCAAGCCTGGTTTAGATTCAACGCAACAGGGGCAGGGGAGCAGGGAGGTTGGGGGGTGGTGGGGGGTGGGTAGAGGTGGAGGGTTGGGGGAGAAGGAGCTCAGAGGGGTGGGAGGTGGGTTTTGATGGTGTCAAGCCAACCACTATGACTCCCATCCTATATCAAAGTGTTGTTGGAGAGATCCATGTTCAAGTGCTTGGGCATGACACACGGTAAGTGCTCAATGAATCTTAGCTATGAAATGAAATATGAGGAGGAGGAAAGGAAGGAGAAGATACACCTCTCCTAGACTCAGAACTCTGTAGCTCTGACCTGAAAGCCAGGGCTCCTTTTCCTTCCTCGTGGGGCCTCTGTTCTGAGTCAGGTTTCCATGACCAGGATTGGAGAGGGTGGTCAGCATTGGTTTGAAGGATCAAGGACATCTGGTCACCCCAGATGTTTGGATCCCTGCGGGCAGGGCCTAGGCCTCCCCAGCCTCCACCCCAGCCTCTGCCCCTAGCCCTGCACCCTCACAATTCTCCCGTAGACCCATGCTCAACCTTAGGCGTCCCTCTCCTCTGCAGCTCCCTGCCGTTGTTCTCAGAATCCCGGCACTGAGGAGCTGCACGGGACCACCATCAAGATGGTCTGTCCCCTCGACACCCAGGCCATAATGCCTGTTCCCAGTACCCTGCTGAGTCGTCTTGCTCAACTCTGGGGAATTTCTGGGCAGTTTTGAAATACCGTCTAACTCAGCTGGACAGAGCATGAGCTAGGAGGCCTTGGGCAAATTATATCACCTTTCTTGGCCTCCGTTTTCTTATCAGTCCAATGGGATAATAAATCTCTGCGTCGTGGGCCTGTTCTGAGGATGAGATGAGATCACAGGGATGGAACACATGACCCAGCAGGAAGGAACTTCATGGCTACCTTTCACTGATTTTTATGGAGGTGACATTTACATAACAAAATTAGCCGGTTTATACTTAAAATCCTGCAAAATTCAGTGCATTATCCTCTAGGTAGCTCCAAACACAAACATTTGCATCACCCCAAAAGGAAACCCCATATCAATTAAGTAATCCGCCATTGGCTCCCACCCTACTCTAGTCCCTGGAAACTACTGATCAGCTTTCTGTCTCTGCGGATTGGCTGATTCTGGATGTTTCATGTAAGTAGGACTCATACTTTATATGACCTTTTCTATCTGGCTTCCTTTTTTGAGATTCATCAATGCTGTGGTATGTATGAGTATGTCACTCCTTCTCACGGTGGAGCAACTCTCCATTTTATGGAACACGCCGCACTCCAGAAAATCTAATGGTCCACCGACGGTCACTTGGGTTGCTTTAGCCACTTAGCTGTTGTGCATAACGCTGTTGTGAACATGTGTATACATGCACTTTTTTGAGGTCCTGTTTTCTATTATTTGAGATATCCACCGGAGAGCGGAACTTCTGGGTCATTCAGTAACTTGTCAGGGAGTGACAGTTTGGTCAAGCTGCCTCAGGGCTGTACCATTTCGTGTTCCCACCAGCAGTCTATGAGCCTTCTAACTTCTCACCCGACCTGTGTTATTTCCCACTTCTGGATTATAGCCATCCTGGTGGGTACGGAGTGCTATCTTAGGATTCTTTTTTCCCAAGCGGCATAAAGGAAGATGGTTTGGGGGTCTGAGTGGTCCACATTCCTGCTGCTCAGCCGCAGTGCTGCCTGTCCTTGGGTAGGGTCTGCGAGTTCTCCCCACAGGGATTCTAGAAGGCAGGGGTGGGTCTCCCCACCTCCACTCTTCCTTCATCCTAGCAGAACTGGGAAATCTGAGGCCATTGGGGACCTCTGTGTCTAGGCCTTCTCCAGAGCACCAGGGAGGTGGCGGCACCCTACTCAGGTCTTTTCCTGTGTCCTGGGTTTCTCTGCCTGAGAACCAAGCCCAGACCCACCACCACCGACCTGGGGCTTGGTCTGATCCAGGCTTTTGGTCTGTGGGCCGTTTCTCTATTGTGTAAAGGAGCAACCTCTGGTCCTTTCATTGGGTTCTGCTCTGGGGGGAGACTGGCTTTGGATTTTGTGGCCACCAGCCCTCCCCCACCTCGAGCCCTTGCTGCCACACCTTCCGTGACCTGGAAGACCTGGGCTATGACCTGGCCACCTGCCTGGCCTCTGGGCGAGGTGAGTTGGGAGACCGTGGCCTGTGCACAAGGGTTTGCGTACTCTCAGCAAGCCACCCAGACTTCCACAGGCTTGAGACTGTTTTTACCTTCTGGGTCCCCAAGACGAGGCAAATCTGGGCTTTCTGAAACACACTGATCTACACAAGCTCTGAGCCTCCCACACACCCCTTTTATTGGGACCTGCCTCAGTGTGACCATAGGGTGGGTCCATCTCAGCACCCCTACTATTTTATCAGTAGCCCTCTCCATCCCCTCCCCTGCCTCCCGCCAGGCTCAAGCTCCTCAGTCACCTAAATCCCTGGGGGAGGCGAGATGGGAAAGGGAACAGGCACCAGGCACAGTGTCCCTTGCTTGCAAATGTTTGGGACCCTCTGTCCCTTGCTTCCTCTAGACCCCTGCTTCAGATGTGGGTCTGAAGGAGCCTGCTGCTCCCTGCTCTATTCCAATGAGGTCTTCAGTCCCACTTGCTGAGGTCACAGACACACGTCACCACTCATTAGTCCCAGTTTCCCTCTTTAAAAGCAACAACTTGGGGTGCCTGGGTAGCTCAGTGGGTTAAAGCCTCTGCCTTCGGCTCAGGTCATGATCCCAGAGTCCTGGGATCGAGCCCCGCATCGGGCTCTCTGCTCAGCGGGGAACCTGCTCCCCTCTCTCTGCCTGCCTGCCTCTCTGCCTACTTGTGATCTCTCTCTCTCTCTCTCTCTCTGCCTGCCTCTCTGCCTACTTGTGATCTCTCTCTCTCTCTCTCTGTCAAATAAATAAATAAAATCTTAAAAAAAAAAAAAGCAACAACTCCTACCCCATCTTTAGTAGCTTAAAATTCTTTTTGGTTGTTGTAATAGTAGTACCTTCTAGGAAATGGACAAGGAGAAGCAACCCCAAATACCTGTGATTCTACCTCCCGGCGTTAACCATTTTCACATTACAAACATGGTAGCACGATTATTAAACATTTATCTTGTATCAGACATGGTGCTAAACACTTTATGTGGATAATTTTATTGCTCTTTCCAACAGCCCAATGAAGAAGGTATTTTCTGCATTTTACAGATCGAGAAGCCGAAGCATTGAGAGAGAGGTAATGCATAATTTGCCCAAGGTCACATAGCTTGGAAGCTTCCACCCCCAAACCTGTCTGGCTGCCTGGGGAGCACACCCATCTCCCAAACACTATTCAAAGAAATATATTTATGTAAGATATTTTAATGGAATTAGCCTTAGCTCTTGCTTTGTAACCTGCTTTTGCTCCCTCATTTAACAATAGGTAATTAACAATTTCCCCATGTCGAGATGCTGTCTTCTGCAATGTTATTTTAAATGGCTTCTTAGAGTCTCATTGTGTGATGTTCCAAGGTTTGTTTAATCCTCCATTGTTGTGCTCTGTGCGTTCTTTCTAAAGTTTTTGTTATTATAAACAACAGTTTTGTGCACATTATTTATTTATTTATTTATTTGCCCACACTCACAGTCATTTCCTTGAGGGTAAATTCCCAGAAGGGAAGTTGGGAGGAGACATGGCTTTTGTTTTTCAAATGTCTGTAACATCTTTGGATCAATTACATATAATTTGTGAACACAAGTTGTGCTATTAACCGAGGGAAGGTTGACACCTTTCCCAACCTGCTGGGCTTTGCACAACCTAGAATTATAGGAGTTGTAAACAAGCCTTCTAATAGCCCCGGATTATCTGTGGCTATTGTCAGGTCATGTAGAGGTGGTAATTTATTAAGCAGATTTTTCAAATGCATCCAAGTACACCTGGGTGGAAGTGAAAGCGGGAGGGGTTTCTGGGAGAGGGGGGTGGGGGTGCTGTCAGGGGAAGCTGGGGGGGGGCAGCCCATGGCATTTGTCTTGGCTCTGGCTCAGAGTCCCCTCATTTCACCACCCCTCTCTCTGATGTAAAGCCTGAGGAGCTGACCCCAGATTTGCCCCGGGGCTGCCCGGAGAAGACACGGGTGAGGCGGCAACAGAGGCTGTGTGGGCCTGTGAACGTAGCAAGTTGTGCCCTGTTCCTACAAGGCCGTGGGTGCCATTTCAACATGGTTATTATCTTGCTTCAGCTGCCAAGAAACACCAGCTGGGGATGGTGAAATGCCCCAGAAGAATTTCTTCAGGGGAGTTATTCACCAGTGAAACAGTCTCTCATTCCATGAATGTTGCGAGGAAGGAGAATTTTCTCGGCGTGTTGGGAGCCCTGCCTCCTGCCGTCCCTGAAGGCTCCCCTTACCGATCTGGTCACATTCTTTGGACATCACTTGCTCGACCACATGACATGGTTTCCAGGCCACCTGCTCTCCAAGCAGCCCGGAGAGGCTGTGGGGTGGAGACTTGATTGGGACACACAGCACTTAGCTGGGGCAGAACCGGTTTGGACTTCGATGCAGTTGTTTGATGAGATGTGTGGCCCAGTTTTCTGAGCAAGCAAGGCCAATGGAGTCAAGGGGAGAGTCCCTGCTCATAAGGGCCTTACCATCAAGCCAGGCCACCAACACCCATGGCCTGGGAGAACCTTCCTTAGGTGGAGGTCAGTATGGCGGGAGACATCTTGTCAGTGTCTGTGGGTACGGGCTGAACAAAGGGAGAGGGTTGGTCAAGGGTGATGAGGTGGGCTGCGTGCAGAAGGGACAGCCCCGTCCCCAATTCACAATTCTCTAACGGCACTAGGCTTCTGGGTCTTTCTTGAGCACATACCCTTCCCTTATACACCTGTTCCCCGACCCTGCAAGCTCCATGGTGAATATTCAGTCCTTTTTTCAAAAGTCAGCACAGCATCATGCCCCAGGCCCCACTCACTGAGCACTGACTGTGGATCAGACACCATCGTAAACTCTTTCCATGCATTACTTATTGAATTCTTCCAGTGGCCCTGAGAGGTAGTCTCTGTCGTCTTCTCTAGATTACAGATGGGGAAACCCAGGCTGGGGGAGTTTAAGTCATTGGCCACAGATCGCCCAGTCATACAAGTTGTTAATAAAACCTAGGTTTGTGTGGCCCCCAAATTCAGTCTCTTGACAACAGGCTCGTGCTTCTGTCTGAAGCTTTTCCTCATTCGTGTCTCCCAGCTCAGAGCTGTGCCCTCGATAAACCCTGAACATCATTCCCGAGCCTCCACCACTGTGTAACTGTTTGTTTTTTTTTTTTTAATGTCCATCTGTCCTGCTGAAGGGGGTGAGGGACTGTGTGTGCTTTGTGTCCATAACCCAGCACCTGCTTCCGAGCCCAATATGCAGCAAACCGTGGATGCATCTTCAAGGGAAGAATAAGTCTTCACATTGTGATAATGCAGCTGAATGTCTCCATTTCTGTAGACTTTATCTTGTTCTGGAACACCCAGAATATAGTGTACATTGAAGGGGCACATAACCTCTCAGAAGGGACCGAGTTAACACAAGGGTTTTCTTCCTAAATGTGTTTTTCCTCACTTGACATGTCTCCTTTAGATTTTCGTGGCATGAGGGAACATTAACCCGTTTCTCATTTATGATCTTTCTCGATCTTCACACCTGCCCTGGGACGTGGGTAAATCAGGTGTTTAAAAAAAGGGCCTGCCTTATAACTGAGGCTTGGTTATATGGCTGGAGACTCATTTCCAAGGCTGGCATATTGCAGAAACTAACAGACTGAGGGCTCAGGGATACCCCTCTGGCCAGACCCTGTGCCTGGGTGCTGGAGATGTCAGTAAGTGCTAGCCAGAGTAAACATTTCTCTTTTGGATGCTCAGTGGTGGCCTGGAAAGAATGGTCTGGTCAAGGGAAGCAGCCCTTCCTTTCTTGGGGCTGGGGCTCTTTTTGCCCACGTGTATCCCTTCTCCTCTTTGGCTGACCCCCCATTGGGGAACAGCAGCTCTGGGCTTGTGGCCTCCATAGATCCCTGTTGGTCCCTCTTGGCACTCTTGTTCTCTAGGTTCAGAAACAACCCAATGTGGCACCCACCCATGTTGGGCCTCAGCCTCACTAGACTCTGCAATTCTGTTGTACTCAAGGAGAGTGGGTAGTTATTAGAATTGTCCTCTTGAGCCCAGCCCTCCCTACAATACCAGATCTTCGTACCTTCAGAGGATAGGAGAACTTCACACAACCCTGCAGGTTGAGCGGTGAGGGGCTGTGGAGTCTTTGAGAGGAGAATGGGCTGGCTGGTTGGGAAATGCAGATCCCTTAACCTTGGGAATTGGGAATTGGGCATCCCCCCCCCCCCCCCCCCGGCTCTCATGACAGCTGGGGAATAAAAGGTAAAGCTGATGCATCTAACAGGAAGGGGGGAAAATGCTAGTCAAAGGCATTAGGGTCTTCCAAGAAGGACGGTCTTCTTAACTGGCCTCCCAAAGGGTTGGCCAGGCTGAGTGAGGGCTTTCTGGCATTTCTGTCCCAGCTTTTGTGTTTGAAAGAACATTCCACCTGGTTGCTTCTTTTAACTACAGCATGATTTGCTAGAATAATTGCAAAAAGAACAGGAACGGATCCTAAACCCGCTAGGTGACTCTTCTAAGCAGGTGTGCTAGCTCTGATGGGGACAAGGGTTGTGACAAAAGTCACCTCCCGTGGCATTGGTGGCTGCTTTGCACTCTTCTTCTTCCTGGAATCACACAGTCAGGCAAGGCTGGTGGGGTGACAGGACACCGCTGAGGCCTTCGCTCCGACGTCCTTCCCAAGGACGTGCCCGGTGTCCACCACGGCGGCCTTGTCAAGCAGTGAACTCAGGGCAGAGTAGAGCAGAAGGGGGGGGGGCACTGTTTGCCGGCAGCAAGCCCTGGGCAGCAGGGTCTGTAGAAGGCTGGGAGAGCTTTAGCATGCAGGGCCCGTCCTCTGAAGGAAACTTCTAGTCTGGGCCGATGCCAGCGAAGACAGGAAGCCAACGGGTCAGCCACTGCTTCTCCAGCTCAACCCTCATTTTCCTAGGCCAGTCAGGGAGGGAGGTGTGTTTGTTTGTTTGTTTAGATAAAGCTCACATATCGTCACAACATTGACTCTTTTGACAGAGACCACTCGGGAGGTTTTCGTGTTTTTAGAAGGTGGTTCAAATATCACCGCGAATTCCATAATCCCCCAAAGAATTTTCATCATCGCGCAAAGAGCCCCCCAGCCCCTTAGCTGTCGCCTTCTAGGTCCTCCCCGTCTCAGCCCATGTCTGCCACTAATCTACTTTCTGCCTCAGTGGGTTTGTCTACTCTGAACCTTTCACAGAACTAGAATCCTGCAATATGTGACCGTTGGTGTCTGGCTTCCTTTACCTAGCACAGTGTTTTCAAGGTTTGTCCTTGTTTTAGCATAAATCGGGGCTATGGGCCTTTTCTATGTTTGAATGATATTATTCAGCTGACGGACAGCTGGAAGGTTCCCACTCCCTGGCCCTTATGAATAATGTTGCCAATAACATTTGTGTATAAGTGTTTGCGAGACATGTTTTCGGTTCTCCTGAGTATATACCGAGGAGTGAAATTTCTGGGTCACAGGATGACTCTGTGTTTAACCTTTGAGTAATTTCCACATGACTTCCAAAGTGACCACACCATCTTCCATTCCCACCAGCAATGCATGGGGGTTCCGATGTCCCCCCCACTTTTGCCAGCACTTGTTATTGTCTGTCTTTTTTAGTACAGTTATCCCAGTGGAGGTGAAGTGGAAGTCTGCGGATATGGGCAAGGCGATGGCTTGTGATTAGGGGAGACCTGCAGGAGTCCGAGTTGCGGTAGGAAGAATGGGTGTGTTGAGTGTCCCTGGTTACATCCTTAGGAGGTCTTGGGGACTTGCCCCAGGCAGGGGTTAAGCAAGCAGATTGAAAGTGGCATGTGGCGGTTTACTCAGGGGCTTGTAACCCCAGCACTGAGACATAGAAGGCACTCCGATCTTTCTGTTGAACATAGGATTGCCTGAATGAATGAAATTCAATGGATTACAGAACTGATGACCCAGGGAGCGTGGAGGGACTGGGAGCTGAGCCACTATTCTGTATGTTCCAGGAAAGAGACTCTCCTTAGTGTCATACCCTCGGGCCCTTCATAGATGGGCGATGATGAGCTGTGGCCTTTCTGGTAAACAAGACAAAGGAGCTGGTGAGGAACGGTGGGAGGGGCCGAGGCTCACACTGAGAAGCAGCAAGCTATGAATCGTGGCTTAAACAACCCTGAGGACAGCCTTCCCAGAAAGGCTGTTGCACCCCCTGAGCTGTTCTCCTGCGGAGGCTGACTTCCCAAATCTGCTTTCCACCGCATCGGTCAGCTTCAGGTCTCTCTCTGCAGAGGCAGCTGTGACTGTTGCTTTCTGTGGCGAGGAACAGGGCAGCGAGGCCGCAGCTGAGCCTCCTTCCAGCATGAGCTAGCTGTCTGTTCCTGGTGGCCGGGCGGGTGCGGGAGGGCAGGCAGAGCTGGAAGCCCGCAGGCGCTGTGCTTCTTGAAGCTTGGCACGGAGGAGGGTGAGGGTGGCGAGGAGGCCCTTTTCTGGGAGATCAGCAGAACATTTATTGTGATGATAATAACAATAATAATAATACTTCCAGTTACAGAATATTTTATATGTCAGATTCTGCCCAGAGCGCTCTATATAATATGGTGACTGCTAGGGACTGTCTCCTTGGAGGTCACTTTCCTCCTGGTTCCTGTTACTAGAGGCCCAGAGGATAAAGAAAGATTGGCAAAGCCACTCAAGAAGCACCTCATTCTTTTTCCCCACAGGTTTGTCTTCCCAGCATCCCTTGCAGCTAGGGGGCTCCAGTCTGGCCAGGGAGGTGTAAGAAGAAATAGGCCGGGCTGCAAGGGGTGGTCATGTGATCCAGTGCTGGCCAATGAGATGTAAAGGAAAGTGGGCCGGGCAGCAAAGGATCATGTGATCCGGTGCTGGCCAATGAGGCCTAAGGGGATGTGTGCTGGGTGTTCGTTGTAAAAAGATGAGGGAGTGGAAGACTTCTGTCCTGAGAGTTCTGCGATTGGGCTGCTGCAGCCACCTTGTGACCATAAGGCAAAAGAAAGCCAAGTGGATTGTAGAGCTACGGAGCTAATCAGGTAACTATCTACTCCTGATGTCTTGTTATGCAAGAAAACTATACCTCCTTTTATTTAAATCACAGTAAATGGGTTTTCCTGTTCCTTGCAGCCAGAAAGCATAACAGACACTTATATTTTATCTGATTAATCCTCAGAGTCACCATAAGGGGGAGGTATTCTTATTTCTATGTCATGGATGGGGACAGCAGGATCAGCTGTGCTCTTTCCTGTAAACAGAGCAAGGAGGCTGGTGAGGAATGGGTAGGAGGGGCCAAAGCTTGTGTTGCAGAAGAGGCAGGCTGTGGATCCTGGCTTAAAACAACCCCGAGGTCAGCAGTTCCAGAAAGGCCTGATGAATTATGTTGGAGAGGAGAAGAGACTTGTGCAAAGTCACTTAACTGGAAGAAACTGGTGAGTCAGAATTTGAACTTAGGTCTGTCTGTCTCCAAAGCTTTTGTTAATTTCATCATTGGAAACCTCTGTGGACTGGAGCCCACAGGGAGAAAGAATGTGGGCAATGGCCAGACAGGAAGGGAAACCAGATCCTGGTCTTCTTCACCTCAAAATGTGCCCTGGGTCTCCCAGACTGCTGGTTTTGGCTTCCCTCATGGCATCAGAGTCTTTGGGCCCTCCACAGCTCTCTGGCAGAGATGGACAGTATATGGGAAAGCAAGCAGGGCTTGGAACAAAAAGGCTGGGTGTCAGATCCCAGCTCTGCCCCTTATGAGCTGTGTGACCTTGAGTCGGTGGCCCGACTACTGTGACCTTTTATTCCTCATTTGTAAAATGTATGAGAGACTTCACTTGGATGGAAAATCCAGGTCAGGTTGTCTTGAGCCCAAGGGGGTGTTCACTAGCTTTTATTTGCTGAGAAGTTCAGTGGGTGGACTTGACCCTAGTCTTAGAGGTAGAGGTGTTGGTAGAAAGAGAAAACATGGCCCCATCTTTCCGAATTCCACTGCTTACCTTTATGTCCCCTGGTGGCTGCTTTTCCCACTTCCCCCACTGATTCAGGTTCTGCCTTTTCGCTGCTCCCATGGAACAAACATGCCTGTTGCTGGGGGTCCTGACCACAGTTCTACAATGGATGCCAGGGTCTCCGATGAGCTTGGTTTCATGACCTCCCCAGAAGCTGGAGGTAGAGTTATTTCCACCAGAAGCTTCCTCTGAAAGTGGGGATGGCTTGGTTTCCCATGAAAACGAGGGTCCTGTATCCAGAAGTGGGGAATAGATGGAAAAAGCCCCAAAGATGGCCCCTCCCACACCTCAGGGAACAGTTCTGCACATTCAGTAAGATAGATATGTTCTGTGCAGGTGCCCAGCACGGTTACTGACCCTAGGACACCTTTGGTAAAAGCCAGCCGGCCTCTTCCCAGGACATGACCCGGTCTTCCCTGAAGCCATCGGCCTGTCCGTCTGATGTCAGTGGGCCCATGTGGGGGAACAGGCCCACCTCCACTCTGCGGGCCCTATCCATCACGCCCGCCTTTGTCCCTGTGCCCAACGTGACAATTACCATGTGGCTGGAGATGAGACTCTAATCCTATTACTCATTCATCAGGCGCAGGCACAGGATCGAACACTGCCAAGGAAGCTGGGAGAAGCCTTCTCCACCACTGTGAAACTAGGCTTAGCTCAAGCACAATAGGTGTGTAATTTAAGGTTTTGTTGAGCCGAAATCCAATCACATACTTGACTGGTGGATCACAGAGACTCACAGGCTAAAAGAATGAGATAATTCTACCTCACACAAACACTGGGATTCGGCTTTGCCTTAATGACAAATGTGTGACCAACCTTACACTGTTTCATTCTTTCCCACTCTCTCTCTCTCTCTTTTTTTTGTTTCAATGTATTTCCACCTCCTTCCTCAGTTGCCTCCCTTCTCTACCCTCCTCTGTACCATCCAGAGACGGGATGGGACTCGCAAAGTCCTGCAGCCAGGAAAAAAAGGTAGATAAGCAGGAGGAAGCTTTCTAAAAGGCGGATCACCAGGTGGGAATGCACCCCTGTTCATTGTCTTCATGTAATTGAATGAGGACGTGGAGGTGAGAGATGACTCCTAGGGATGGATTGATTCTAATTCCTCGTGGTCTAGGTTCTTCTTTTCCAGGAATGGCTTAGAGTGAGAAAAGGCAACATGCAGGAGAGACACATGGTCATGCTCAAGAACTGTTCTCTGTTTTATTCATCCAGGGCTTTCTGTCCTGTGAGTGCTTCTCAGCATGGGTGGCCAAGGATTGCAAGGAGAAATATGTATGTATGTATGTATGTTTGTACACATATTTTTACCCCTATTCAGTGATAGTATAGCTGTTTACCTAATTAGAGGTAACAGCATAAATGAGCTCACTCAATTTTAAGAGTTGACTTAAATTTATTCACCTCGCAAACATTTATGGGCTGGCTACCACGTGCCATGCCCTCTGGTAGGCACTGGGTAATGCTCTGGTGAATAAAGGCAGTCGACAAAATGGACAACCACTATTGTAAGTAACTAGGAATGATGGAGAGTTCCATCTTGGAAGTGCAAAGGGGGCAGCAGTAGAGAACGAATTGGGAAGATCCCTTTGAGAAGGGGACTTGGGAGCCAAGACATGAGTGATGAGAGAGCCATTTATTTCAAGATGTGGGGGAGAGCTTTGAAGTCCATGGCCAGGCCACAGATGGGAGACAGTGGGGTGAGCCAGATTCAAGCTGGATTCAAGCTCTGCTCCCATGTATGTGTGCTATTTGCCAGGGCAAACCATTCATCCTTCTGAGTCTCTGATTCTCGTCCCGCTCTGCTAACTTTGCAAAGTTTCTGTGACATCTCACTGTGATTATAGGTTGTCACTTTGGAGTGACAAGCAGAATACACTTGTAAGGACAATTATTAGGTTCACGTTTCTTCATCTGATGGACAAATTGAGGGTGTGGGTGTGTAGGGAGGGTTGTCTCCAGAAATGGAAGTAGCCTGGGACTGGTGTGAGGAATGGGTTTCCATTACCTTTTCTTTCTTGAAGATTCTGCATAAGTCTGCCCTTAGCTGGCATTTTTCAGATAAACTTTCTATTGTTAGAGAACAAATGGACCTTTCAAGTGAGAATCCTGGGGTAGTAGCCTCTGGGAATAATTTGAGATGAACTTGACTCTCCTACTCTGGACAACAGGGGGTTTGATCCTGTAGCCAACATAATTTTCACATTAACTAGGTGCCAAATATTTGACTTGTATTACCTCATTTCAGCTTTACCAAAGCCCTATTGTTGTTGTTATTGTTGTATTAGTAAATTTCATACCCAGTATGGAGCCCAATGTAGGACTTGAACTCATGACCCTGAGGTCAAGACCTGAGCCTAGATCAAGAGTCACCTGCTCAACCCACTGAGCCACCAGGCATCCCAAAACCCTATTTTTAAGACAAGGAAACCAAGTCTCTTAAAAAGTTAGATGACTTCCTCCAGATTACACAATTAAGACCATGAGAGAGCTGAGATTCGAATATTTTTCCACTATTGTCGCTCTTATGAGCACTAACAATGATAACTTCCATTTATTAAATGCTTGCTCTGTGCTGTGACTATATTGTTACTAGTAAGTCAGTTATTATTTTTGTTGCTGGTCCTTTGTAGGTAACATTCCTTTTATTTCGAGATGCTCTTAAGAACGTCTCTTTGTCTTTGATGTGCTTTCCCTAAGATATGTTTAGATATGGATGCTTATTTATTTATATGGCTTGGGATTCCTGAATATGAGGTGTTAAACAGGTGAGTAACTGTTTTCATTTCCACAGAACTTGTATGTTGAAACCTAATGCCCAATGCAATGGTAGAAGAGGTGGGGTTTTTAGAAGGTGATCAGATCAAGAGAGTGGAGCCCTCACAAACAGAATTAGTACTCCTACAAAAGAGGCCCCACCTCAGTACTTCCACCATGTGAGGCCTCAGTGAGAAGGCAGTGGTTTATGAACCAGGAAGCGAGCTCTTAACCAGACACAGAATCTGCCAGCAATTTGACCTTGGACTTCCAGCCTCCAGAACTGTGAGCCATACATGTTTGTTTATAAGGCACCCAGGCTAGGATGTTTTGTTACAACAGCCCAAAAAGACCAAGATGAGAAGATGGGTGACTTCCATTAATTACAGAAAATTCTCAACTGTTCTTATTTGAATATTATCTCCCCTGTGATATCATATCCCCTCTTCCTGAAACTCAGATTAGATGTGTACTAGACCTTTCCCTCTACTCTCCCAGGTTTTTAACTCTCCTCTTCTAATTTTTCCACCTCTGTTTCTCACCGTGCTATAGTCTGAGTAATTCCTTCAGACCTGTTGTCCAGTTCACTAATTTCCCCTCATGTTGTGTCTAATTTATTTAAGTTACCCATTTCCTTGCTTAAATAGAAATATAAATTATATAGAGAAAAGTGCAGAAATCATAGATTTATGGCATGATGAATTTTCACAGAGAGAATATAATACACAACCACCCCACGTGAGTAATCAGAAGCTGACCAGCACCCACGAAGCTGGTCCTCACTCCCTTCCTATCTCACCCACCTTCTTCTCCACAGAATCCACTTTTTGACCTCTACCACCATAGATGGTTTGGGCTGTTTTCAACTTTCCCTAAATGGAACAACTCAATATGAACCCATTTGCATCTGACTTCTTTTACTCAGTCATATGTTATTAAGATCCATCAATGGCGTGTGTGTATAATCTACTTCTAAAATCTCATTTAGTTCTAAAAATGTTCTAGACATGGTTAGTTTTATGTTCTGTTTCTCTTTGTTCATGTATGTACAGATTTGCAGGCTTTCTCCTCATGGTGGTTTGTTTCCTTGTGATTTTGTGAGTTTTTCTTATGAAGTCATGTTGTCTTGGCTCTTTGTCTATAGGAATGGTTTGAGGCCAAGTATGTGGGGCAGTACTTTAGGGAGAACTTGGATTTGCTTCTGCCAGTCTTCCTGATTAATGACCAACATGGGACCACTTTAAAAAAAGAAGTTGGCAGAGGGCTTTTTGTATCATATATATATAATTTGGTGAATGGATTCCTACTTGACACCCAAGTTAGGCTCATGACTAAGTTCTTGGGGGAGACTGGTAAGAAAACCTCCACGGTCTCTCCTCTGTGGGATGGTGAGTTGTTTTCAGTAACAGCTTTATTGTGATATGGGATGATATTTTTTGTCCTAATTCGCTTACTGAGGAGGTCACCTTTCAGGGGTCACCAGTTTAAACAACTACCTTGCTCGGGTCCCAAGCCTTGTCTTTGCTGCTCCGTACACCAGAGCCCCTTTCCAGTGAAAGCTTACATCTACCGGGTGTTAGCAGCTGTTCCTTGGGCCAACACTAGTCCATGCTTACTTTCTGTCTGCTTTGGAACATCTGGTTTTTCTGGTTTCCAAGGATTTCATTTGCTTTTCTTGGCATCTTATTTATGCATTAGACCCAAAAGTGCCTTCTTACAAAATATTTTATGCAGCATCTTTTTTTTTTTGGTGAATGCGTGTTATGTAGCAGGAAGTTTTTTCCTAAAACATCTATTCTGTCATTATACTGGACCAGGCAAACGAACTCTTAATATGCAGCCTCTCACTTAGTCCTAGAAACACTCCCTTGGAACCAAGTACCCTCAATTTACAGATGAGGAATTAGAGACTCAGAGAGAGTCACAACACAGCTGGTAATATCCAGCCAGCACATAGCAGAGGCAGGATTCAAGCTCACGTCTGTGGGGCTCTAGTGCCCATGTCTGTAATGGGGTGGACTTGCTGAAGTCAGCACCCGGATGACTTCGGGTTCATGCTGGGTCCCTGGGCCTCTGGAGCAAGCACAGGAGAGGAACGTCTCAGTTGCCGAGGAACATCTCAGTTGCCGAGGGTGATGTTCACAGCACCCCAGAGACTCTAGCTCTTTGGCTCGGCATCCAGGCTGGACACAGAATCAGACAGGCTCGTTGGCTTCTCTGGGAGGTGGGGATGGCCACCCAGAAAAGTGCCATTTGCTGAATCAGGCATCTTCAGATATTATAAATGGGCCAGTTCAGACTTGGGAAAACATGCCAGGGGAAGAAAACTTGGCTGATGGAACATTCCAAGCCATTAGGCTATTACAAAGGGAGGCTTTTTGAGGGTAGCTCATAAGTAGGCTTCTAGAGTCACCCAGGGAATATTCCCATGGAGGGTACCCCCCCGCCCCGAGTGCCCTCTGTCCCTTTTCTTGTCTCTCCCCGCCCAACTGCCCAATGTAGCCTGTGAGCCCTAGGGAGCAGCCCCCTCCAGCTTCTCCTGGCCTTGGCTCTGCACTTCCTTGGGGGTCCAGTGCTGAATGGATAGGGTTGTACCAGTATCTGGGCATCTCTTCATCTCTTCTCTAGCTGTCCTGGTTGCTGGGAGGAGCGTGCCAGTCTCCAAGTCCTCTGAGCTCCTGCCTTTGTTTCTCCAAAGGGAGATTATTTGTGTATTTGTCAGCAAAGAGGTTCAGACAGGCAGAAACAGAGACACGAACCCCCGTTGGGCATTCGCTGTGTGCCAAGTGCTTGTTTTGCAGGAACGAGCAGCAGTTATTTTGATTTTGATTTATTTTTTTCTGCTTTTTGACTCCCATTAGTGTTCACTTGTATCCTACATCATTTTTCATTGCACTGTCTCCAGCTTTCAGGGGCTGGACCTGTACCCCCTGGGGAGAGGTCAGGCAGGGCCTAGGCTCTGGAGTTGGCTGTGATGGGGCTCGAGTTCTAGCTTTCTCACTTCTCTGCATGCATGCCTGTGAGCTTGAGCCTGAACCTGATGCAGGTTCTCCATCTGCAAAATGGGGTAATCCTGGTTGCTGCCACAGAGGGCCAAGTGGAATGCGTGCAGCAGACATCTAGGAGGTTGTCCACGGTCACTTCTCATGCTCACCAATGGCTGAGTGTCTCTGCCTGCATGTCCTCATGGCCCCAGGGGGAACGGTCCCCAGATGTCAAGCCCCAGGGAATGTCCTCAACCAGTGAGGCATGGGAGTTTCTGGGTAAGTACCCCCATTTTGTGGTGTCTTCCTGTAGCCTCTCAGAGGCTGCCCAGCACCCTTGAGCCCCCAGTTGCCCACTGGAGTCCTGCTCTCGAAGCTGCTCTGGACAGACTTTTTCTCCCTTCCTGTCTCACCTCCCCAACCCCTCACAGTGCTTCCTGAACTCCCCTTCCAGATGAAGAGGCGCGCCCATCCTTGCCCTGGGGGGGTTGCCCCCCCTCACACACCGCCACAGAGACGCTCCATTTTCTGTTTGGAAATGTCATTTTGTTGCTTGGAGATGACACACTCCTAGGTGTAAGGCTGTGGAAGTGAGGCCATGAGGAAGCCACCAGCTGGAGGACACTGCCTCCTTGGCCTTGGGGAGCTTGCTCATTGACACTGGAAATAATTTTAATATTGTTTTTCCCACTAAAACATTAAAACCTGCAGCCAGTGTGCCGGTGGCCCCAGATGGCAGGCTTTGGCAGGTGTACGTGGGTGGGTGGCCCCATTCTTCCCATCTACTCAGACATCTGCATTGGCCAGTGGCTCTCTGACCTGCCCCTGAAATGGATAGAGGGGCTCCCAGCTTGGTGGGCTGTGGTCAGGACTTTTGGCCATTGGTCTGTGGCTGGGCAGCGGGAGCCTGTTCCGCCCAGTGGGGTTTCGGTGCATGATGGCCTCGTCCCTTTCTCTGTGATTTGCCCCCAGCTACTTGGTACAAGAGACTTGAGAAGCAGGTAGCCTTTCTACTCCCTTATTACAGATGAAGAAACCGAGGTTCAGAGTGGGAATAAGACTTGCCCCAGTGCACCCAGGGGGTGAGTAGAGAGCCTTGGTTTGAAGCCAGGATTGCTCTGAGGCAAGGGAAGGGGTGGGGGAGGGAGCCCCAGGGGTGGAGAATCCACGAGGCTGACAAGGCTGAAGGAAGCACCTTGCTTCTTGGTGGAAAGCCCTAGGGGTCCAGTTCCTTGGAGATGCAGCTGGGGAGTTTTCGAGGCAGTGGCTGGGTGGGCCCCTCAGGGAATGGTGAGGCGGGGAAGCCAATGCAGTGGGTATGGTTCCCCCCTCCTGAGAGGGTGTTTCCTTCAAGGCTGGGAGAGAAGGAAAGGTGGACACCGAAGGGGCCTCCCAGCATGCAGGAATCTGGTCCCAGCTGCCTGAGGCTGTGCCAAAAGCCAGGGATTTACTGCCCTCCCCCACTACCCACCCCAGCCAGCTGCGGAAAGGGTGTTGAGGGGAAATGCATTCCAAATCAAAAAGGCATCAGGGCCACCCCTGCCAGTGCCATGAGGTTGTCTGCAGAGCCAGAGAGAATCACCTGGGATGGATCACACCAGAGCCTGATCCCCGTGGGACAGGTCTGCGCGCAGCGGCATCTTCAATGAGGTCAGTGAAGACAGTGCCAAAACTCCTCCTCCAATGTATCAGCTGGGTTCCATTTCATTGTTGAGCCTCACCATCACCATTGTCATCAAGCTAGCATTCTTTGGACATTTCCTATGTGCTTGATGCTACTCAAGTGCTTATGCCATTTAATTTTTAAAAAATATTTATTTGTTTGAGAGAGAGAGAGCATGCAAGTGAACAGAGGGAGGGCCAGAGGGAGAGAGAGAGGCAGAGAAGCAGACTCCCCACTGAGAGCAGAGCCCAACATGGGGCTCGATTCCAGGATCCCGATATCACTACCTGAGCTGAAACCAGGAGTTGGAGGCCCCACGGACAGGGCCAACCAGGCGCCCCTCTATCATTTCATTTTAAAGCTCATCACCTCCCTGCAAGGTTGGTGGGGCTGCTTGCCATGTAGCACCTGCCTGTGGATTAGAAAAAGCTGCTCCCTCCTGGGTGGGTACCGACATCCCCGGCTCACCAAGCAGATAGGGGCTGGATTTCCAGCAGAAGGTGCCCTTGCGTGGACACCTTAATATAGCTCCCAGACTGCGTAGCCCTGGTGACCTGGGATGAATGACAACTCTTAGGATCCCCATTTTACAGATGAAGAAACTAAGACTAATTAGGTATTTGCCCAAGGTCACGTGGCCAGTAAGTGTCCAAGTCAGGATTCAAAACTGCCTGAGTCCCCAGCCTCCAGGATTCACCATGACATCACATTTTATAAGCATTCCATTGTATAAGCACACATTGCGGTGTTGCTGGGGGAGAGAGCAGAGGTCTATCTGTAACGATGCCTTTCATTAAAACCTTATCATTACCCGATATGTGTAAAAAGAAGATAATTTGCTGCAGGTTTAAAGTCATCCGTGGGGCCGGGGGGCGGGGGGGGGGTGGTGGAAACAACAACCAAACAGCAACACAAACCCCAAACTTGTAAATACTATTAGCTGCTCTCCAACTTCGTTGAATTTAGCTGATGTTTTCGGTGTTGACTTTCCCAGCTATCTGCTTAACTATATAAATCCAGTTGACGTGTCTTTATTCAGATAAAACTCTAATACTGCAAGTGTAGCAAATTAGATGCAAATGCTCCCTTTTTATTTTAAGTATACTTAAAGCTGCCTTTCCAATGCAAATTTCATAGGAAATCTCAACCAGCTAGGACAGACATCTTAGCTGTCAGCAGGCAAATGCTTTCATTTCGGTCTCAGGCAAGGGAGCTGCCTGCTTTTTTTTCTTTCTGCCCCTGCAGACTGAGATAATTAAAACTATAGAGAAATAGTTTTAAATATACATGATACACACAGTTCCTTAAATTATGGGATAATGCATAAATTCACCCATTACCATATTTGATAGCGGTCTCGCTGACCGAAGTTGGGAGGTGGCGGTGGGGGGTGGGCGATGTGGTTTTCTCCAGCATCTTGCTTCTGCTGTCATCACCCACGAGGCTCCTGTCGCTTCACCTGCTGTCCTAAGGAGCCCTGGTAAGGGTTCAAAAAGAGGTTGTGAACACACTCATTAAAAAGAGGCTGCGATGGGTGTTGTTGTTGTTTTTAAAGAAATAAAAATGTTAATGGTAACTTTTTTTCCTTTTTTTTTCCCCCTGGCTGTCTGAGTCTCTTTGGAATACATATCCATTTCGGCTTTGATTTGTTGAGCTCCCTGAATGAGTTTATCCAAACAATGTGAATTTACTTAGATCTCTCTCAAATCCCACATCTCTTGTGGTTGATAAAGCTGACTTTAGCTAAGAAGGGCTGGATCAGTGTGATTTGAAATTCACATTGAAAATGATAAGGGCTTTGCTGGAAATAATAAAGCATAGTCAAACGCTGTCAGGAGGAAACAGTGGAGCATGCAGGGAGAAATTCGGTAAGGCCGTGCCCCACCCTCCCCCCTCTCTCCAGAATCAAGGTAGAGAAGGGAGGGGAAAGGTCTAAGGGGAGCTTTGCTCAGACACACAGTTTAGCTTTGTAGGTGATGGGGATGATAATTCTAAAGAGCTTTGTGCATGAGCTTTATTCTTCATGCTTAGAAAATGGCAGCCATCCCTTGATGGGTGATGGACACCCATGGGTGCTGGGGGTGACAGCCATCTTTGCCAGGATGGTGCCCGGCCCTGCTGGAATCCATCTCCCACTTGCCCAACCACTTCTCTCTCCATCTCCGTCTCTGTGTCCGGTCTCCCCACCTCTCTTTCTATCTCTATCTCCTCAGATTCCTTTCTGAGCGCCTAATCCATGCCTGGTCCTTAACTAAATGTTTCCCCCATTTCCTCCTGATTACCCTAGGAGGCAGCACACTTATCCGACCCCTTTATAGGAGGTGCCATGGAGATGTGACCCAGGGGAGCCATCAGGGACACCCATGTCCTTCATCCCCTTTCCCTTCAGCTGCCAGGCAGAGATCAATGCCTTAAGGAAGTGATGCTTGGAAATGGTTCTTGAGAAACTTTGAAGGGAGACGTTTTTCTGGAACATGTTCTCCAGTGAAACTGAAGGGGAGGCCAAATGTCCCTTGGGAGGGGGGGCGCCGAATCGCCCCCAGTCAGAGCACTGTGGAGACTCGGCCCCTTCAGAGCTGGGATTCCTCCTTTCCCTTAAAAGGCAGGTTGCACGGAGGTTCGGTCCCCATCTCCCAGTGTCCCTTTGTCTCGGAAGACCCCGTTTTCACACGCCCTTCTAAGCAGCTAAGCAACCTTCCCTGGAAATAGGTGCATCAGAGGAGCTTTGCCACTGAAACCTTATTTCTAACTAGAATCATCGCTCCCCGTTGTCTTTACCATTGGGGCAGTCAGAGCAGGCACTGGGGCTTCTCCTCACTGCCTTGATCTATACAATCCTAGTTCAGCTTTGATGAATGACTTTTTCGACTGTTTCTGCCCTGCCTGTGTGCATGTGTGTCTGTGTATCTGAGGAGCACAGACCAGGCTCAGGGGGGTGGGGGTGGGGGTGAATTCTTCTAAGGCCTTGTCTCTCTCTGCCCCACTGCGGCAATCCGTTTCCCCTCCACCCTGTAAGGCAGCTGAGCTCCCGGCTGACCTCTCTCTTCCCCTGCGCTGGGGGGGTCTCGCCTCCCCTCCTCAATCCTCCACCTGGGCCGCCTCTCCTGACCCCACGACTCACTGTTTCCTAACTCACGCCGCTAATAGCCACTGATCACCGAAGGGCAGTTTAAATTCTATTTAGACTTAAAAAAAAAAAAAAAATAGAAAAAAAGGAGAAGCCAAACTTCAAAAGCTCTCTCCCGCGAGCAGAGTGGAAGCCACATCCAGCCATTACCAGCAGAAGCCGGATCAATACGTGTGCTCAATCCCCTGGCTGGGGTTTCGAGGAACTTTTATTATTAGCGCGGTTAAGCTGTTCTAAAGTGGGGCATCATTTATAAAACAAACGGATCCCTTCCAAATAGGTTATTTTCCTGGTTAATGACCGATCGTCTGCCCTGGGGTCTGTCTGTGTTAAGATTCCAGATGGGAACAGGCACTACCAGCCCAATTATCTTTATTAAGTGTTTTTCCTCCCCCTTTCTGAAAAATGAAATGGCAGCCGGCTCAAATGTCTCCTCCTTCCCCTTGTCCTCACCCCTGCGCCATTTCCTGCGTTCGCCTCATTATGGACAAGTATGTCCTTTAAGACACGGAGACTAATGAGGCGGTTTTATGAGACTAATACATTTTAAATTTTAACACTGGAGCTAGCATCTTTAATTGTACAATTATACATGCATTTAGCACACGCGCGTGCGCGCTCTCTCTTTTGCTTTAAAAGATAAACCACAGGTGACTGAATGTGAAAAGGCAGAATTTATGTTATTCTTTAGGGTATGAAATCACGCGGGACTAGAAATTGTTTTTCTCCTGACAGGTTTCTGAAACAGAATTAGTTGCCTTTTCGAAGAAAAATTTAAAAAAAAATTTTTAAAAACAAAATTTTGTTTTGTTTGGAATCGGGGAGGACGGCAGATGGGCACATTGTGCCTTGTGGGGAATTCGTCTTCTGTCTCCCATTTGGACCTATAGGGACAGTGTGGCTAAAAAGTATTTTGAGAACCAGAGAAGCCTGGATGTTCTGAGGCCAAGCAGCTGCAGCTGGTGAGAGAGAGAGGGAGAGAGAGAGAGAGGCACTACCCCCATGCATCCCGTCTCTAACAAAAGCCCCCTACGTTCCCCACCTGACAGGACTTTATCGGGTAGTAATAAATAAGGCTGAATTATTGATGATGAGAACTGCTAATATTATTATGACCTCAATTAAGTGCTTTTTCCAGACACATTAGTAACAAAGGGTCTTCCCTCTCCTGGTTGCTGTTTTTCTCCCCCAGGCCCCACTTTACATTAAAATCTAATTGATCAAACCTATTTGCCATTCGCACAAGAGCGATCACCATAATGGGTCATCTATCAGCATGGGTTCCTCATCAGGCTATTAACACCTTTTGTTGCTGGCCTCAATTCTGTACCAGCTGAGAGGATCAGAAAGGCAGGGCCTCCGATCTGGAAGGATCATGTGTGAGGTCTGACTTGTGCTACCTTTTAATTGCCTTCTTTAACATCCTTGCAACACCCGTAAGATGCTCCTGCTCCTGAGGAAGTCCCATCAGGCAGCTGCAGAGGGACAAGATGGCGGCCTTCTTATTAGAACAGAAGGTGTTGTGGGGGTGGGGGTTGGCCACCTCCACTGCTGCCTCCCCATTATCTCCCCCTCCCTGTTGGCCCTTACATGGCCTGCTCCGGGGAGGCCCAGAGACAGGACAGGTCCTGTCCTGCTGGAGTCTGGAACTTGGTGCTGGACATGAAGGTGTGGGAAGTGTGCAGGCAAGTGCTTATTTTCAGAACTGGAGACTAAAATGGAGACCTAAAGTGGAGACCAGTCCCCCCTGAGCAGAGCCTCCCCCTAGACTCCCTGGCCCGAAGTCACTCACAGAAGGTCCATGATGACCCACAAGCTGTCTGCACTGTGTGCAGAATTGTGTTTACGTGTATTTTCTTAGAGAGGTTTATAGCTTCCGTGAGATTACCAAATTTATCCCTGACCCCAAAATGGGTTAAAAATATCTTCTTGGGAGCTTCTAGTTGGGGAGGTCTTCTCTCAGTCCGACTGTCACTCAGGATTGGATCTCTGGCTTTAGGAAGATGGTGAGGCCATGGAGAGGGGCGCCACTCTTGGTATACCATGGTGTTGGGTCAGACTCTCTCTCTGGGCCTCTGTCTTCTCTGCCTATTTGGTCCAAAGAAAAAATTCTCATCAACCTCCTGCTGTCGAAAGTGACTGTGGGAATGGGCTTTCTAAATTAGTCTAACTTGTGCAGGGCTTCCCACTGGATACTGGAAGATACGAGAGAATAGGACACGCCCTGCGTTGGTTGTGTTGCTGTTGTTTGAGAAGCAAGAGCTCCAAATATGACATGACAGGAACTCTCTTCGGGTGACATTAGACAGCTTGGAGCACTATTCCTGGCCATCTCTTTGGCCCACGCAGCCCTACCTACTCCCCATGAAAATAGCTTTATCATTTTTTCCCTGATTATAAATGAATCCACCCTGAAATTGCTCGAAAGGAATTAAAACCTCCTCAAATCTTAACATTTGAGGAGGTTTTAATTTCTCCTCATTTCTCCTTTCCTGCCACACAAATAACAGTAGGAAGCTCTCCAGGAAGTTGTGTTTTTTAAATTTTCCTCCAAGAATGGGACTCTATATATTTAAGTGGTTAATTTGTTAATTTTCTTGTTAGCAATTCTATTGTAAACATCTTTCCATGTAAATACTGTCCATCCTCCTCATTTGAAATGACTGCCTAGGATTTAATTGAATAGATTTTTCAAAAGATATTACCCAATCTGCTCTTGTTAGATGTTTCCTGTATTTCCACTTTGGTCGGTTTATAAACAGGGCTGCACTAAAGGTCCTTATATAAACCGAAATACTCACCCAGTGATGTTCTTCATGGACTGGGAAAAGCAGAATTCCTGGGCTAAAGGGTTTGTGTTACCTTGTTTTGTTTGAGTTAACAGTACAGATTAAGGGATAGGCTGCATCACCAGTGCGGCTTCTGAGGGGGCGCTAACCGCGTTTCTGTCAAAAGGTTGTCCAAGGTGAGAAGCCTCCAGGGGAGGAAAACTCAGCAAATTAAAGCTGCCTTGGTGGGTTTGCTCTCTGCCAGTGTGAGTCTGGAAGCACCGGGGCGATCAGGCTCAGGTTTGCTGCCCGGTGCAGGGAGAGGCAGGGCCGAGTCTTTTGTCTCTTCTGGAACTGCTGGTGAAGAGACACACAGCCCCTTCGGTGAAGAGGCCACCTCTGTCCGTAAAGAGGTTGCGGGGCGGGCAGCTGGGAGGTGATGCTCGGCTCTCCCCTCATCTCAGAACTCCGTTCTCACTCCACGGGACCCCGTGCCAGATGGCCAGGCCGGGGTGGGTGGGGGGTCTGTCTGCCCACCGCTCCTCCAGAGAAGGGGGTGGGCAGGAGGCCCCACGGCCGTGACACATTCCATCAGGAAGCACAGGATATCAAGCACTGCCTGGTGGCTTCTCACCCTGCGTTGTCTTAATTCAAGTTGTCATTCATAGACCAGTAGAAAACTAAAATCAATAAGTGGTGAAAATGGGCTTTCAAGGCAAACTGAAGTCACAGAGGAGGGAGGAAAAGAGTGTCGGTTGCCTCAATGGGTTACCTTTTCCCTTCCTAAGAGGACAACTGGATTTGTGGCCTATGTTTTTGTTTTCTTTTTTTTTTTTAAAGGAGATGGGGGCAGAAAATTGGTTCTTTCCCCTTTAAAATATTCAGGGTGTCAACGGGTATCTGGGTGGCTCAGTCTGTTAAGGATCTGACTCTTGATTTTGGCTCAGGTCATGATCTCAGGGTCCAGAGATCCAGTCCTGCATCAGGCTCTGTGTTCAGTGCAGTCTGCTTGAGGTTCTCTCTCTCCCTCTCCTTTTGCTCCCCGGCCCCCGCCAGGGCCCTGATTCTGTCTCCCGCCCCCCCCGCCCCCCCCGCCCCCGCAAATCTTTAAAATATACAGGGTGTCCATTGGACAAGACCTTGGCGGTGGGGGGCCCATTATTTGATGGGATCACAGAGTACATGGGGATGATGGTGTTGGGATGGGTCAGGTTTGTTTTAAGATGTCTGCTAATTGCTGTGTTACTTTCTACCAGTCAATGTACTTCTCTGGGCCATGTCTTACCAGCCAGAAAACAAGTCAGATAAGGTGCAATGATTTTCAGACTGTTCTCTGATGAGAGACCACAGCTGATGTGAGCTGGGTTGCGGGTGAGGAGGGGGTGTTAGGGTGGACATTGAGGTCAGGGCATTTAGGGCTCTAATCCTTTTGTCTCAATAGTGGCTCTGCAAAAGATTTCATGGGAAGTTAGAATTTCAGAGCAGAGGCAGAAGTCTGGCAAAAATTAGTGAAGAAGAGGGTTTCTGAATTTCTTTCCATTTCTGAGAGACTAGAAGCATCTGTTGTGTGCCTACAAGTTATCGCTGAAAATCCAGCTTGGACTCAGCCCACCTTCTTCTGGAGACCAGGGTAGGACCAGCAGTAGTGACACTGGTGGCAGGCCTAGGTGGGCAATGGGCTCTCGTTCTGGCTATTCCTGGAAACACGGAAGGACCTCTCTGTCATA
>RCUC01089296.1:5000-11634 GCA_003697995.1 Taxidea taxus jeffersonii
ATCAGAAGCCAGGCCTGGAGAAGGTTAGGCAGGAGGAGGTGAGGAGCAGGCTGGTGTTGGAACTCAGTGTGGGCAGGACTGTCCCTGTTGTCCAGTTTCTCGGGATCCTACAGCGCTAGCCCTACAGCCCTGGCCGTGTCCCTCACCACTGCCTACTCTTCCTCGCTCCAAAAACACCCTTGCCTGCTCAGGGAGAGTCCCGGCCATCGCTCTGGCCACAGAGTCTGTTGGGATGGCTATGGCTGGGCCTCATATTTCTCGTGCACACTGCAGGGGAAGAAGGCCTCTCTTCCTGGCCGTGGGGAGAGGGTGGGGGCCAGATGCACCCTTCCTGGTCCTCTAGGGCCTCAAGGAGGCAGCCCCAGGTTATGTCATTCGCAGAGCACCCTCTTCCTGCATCCTGGGAGGCCCAGAGCCCCCCAAGAGGCCGGGGCTCTGGGAATTGTGTGGTTTCCCAGATGTGGGCCTGGGGTGGGGGCCGAGATATAACCCAGGATGAAGGTTTTACCTGATTGACAGGTGGACCCCGAGGCACGTGGATGTCAATCATTTACTCCAAGTTACATGTTGGTAAGTGTGAATGTTGGGCCAGGAGCAGGTGTCTAGACTCTGAACTTGACACCCTTCCTCATGACGTCCCAGTTCTGATCGTGACTCGTCTGGGGGCCTGGGCAGGCAATGGGGAGGGATCTGTCCGGCCCCGAGGTCCTCCTCCTGTCCGATGCATCTGATGTTTGTCTGACCCTGCAGTGCACTCACCCCAGGTCAGGGCGGTCTCACATGGGGCTGCCAGTGTGCTGGGCGTCTGGGAGAGACAGACGCGTGTCAGCCTCACAGAGGCGCTGGCAGATGTGTGGGTCCAGGAATCCTTTCTGCGGCCCAGTGGGCAGATCACATGTGGTGCCAGGAACATCACTGCTGCTGTTTTTGCTGGGTACCCCAGATCCCCAGATGACGTGCTCGTATGTCAAACTCAGGTGCTGTCCCCTTCCCGCATGGCAGACTTGGTGGCCAGGCTCTGGTCAGTGGCCAGGAAGAGGAGCCATGATTTGGAGATGAAGTATCCTCTCTTTAATGGATACTGAGGTGATGGCTGCCTCCCCAAAGTGGAAGTTCAGATCTTTTAAATAGGAGCTTGCCCTGTTCCCTTACGGTCTGGGGTGTTAGAAGTCTTAGAGAACAAACACTGCTTATTAACTGGGAGACCAGCTCGATCATCCTGGGCTGGAGGCTGGGGATGTAAAGAGAGCTCCTGGAACAGATTCCCCTCCAGAGCCTTCCGGGACTGTTATTTGCTCTTGGGCACGTGTCCTCTCCGGTGGCCCAGACCTGCCCTGCTGTTTGACATGTCCACATCCCACATGCGTTGCCTAAACATTATTATTTACACACGTTTTAACTCAAATAAATTTATTTTTAAAAGGAAAGTGTGTCATTCCCATAAATGAAGACCCAGAATCACTTGCCATAAAGAGAAAATAACCATAAAAATAAATGCAGTGAAATCAAACAATGTCATTAAATTCTAGCTGGATTCTCTTGGCTGCCCGTGGCCAAGTCTGATGCCTTACCCCTCTTTTTTAAAAAGGGAGATTAGCTGCTGTCAAGGAGGTGTTAAAGACTAATACCACCAACCAGATAGCTTCTCCTTGAAGCAAAAAGAAGGAAAGGGAGAGAAGGGACAAGGGAGTGATTTTTTTGCTGTGTGACCCTGTGCTGTGAACCACCCAGTATGTTTCTGTACTGCTGGTGGATCTGTCCCACACAGTGAGACATTCTGGATCTCAGGAAGTGTTGATTCCTGGTAGTTTCTCTAGCCCCTGAAGGGTTAAGAGCTGTTCCTCTAGGAAAGGGTCTTTTATAAAGAGGCTGGGAAACAAGAAGACACTTAAGAGAGCCAGAGGACTGAGAGAGGACTTCTGGGAGGAGGGACCCCTCCAACCAGCACAGTGGAACTGTCTTCCCTGATGGAAATGTTCTGCTCTGAGCTGTCCAGTATGGTAGGTGGCCGCCACATGTGGCCATTGTGCATTCCAAATGTGCTGAGTGCTGTGGAGGTGAAATTTACATTGATTTAACTTTCCTTATTTTAAACTTAAATAGTCACATGGATAAACCCCACTTTAGATCTTTCTTTTGGGCTTCTGTGCTTGTCTCTCGGACCAGGCCAGACTCTAATGACTTACAGTTTCCAGCCATGGGAGGGAATATTGGCCTCTCTAAAAGTCATGGTGTGCAGAGCCCAGAGTAGTGTGCAAAGCACTTTTTGTTTTGTTTTGTTTGGGTCCGTTGCCTCTGTCATGGCAACCCAGGGAGAAGTTGGCATCATCAACCCCTTCTGCAGTTGAGGAAACTGAGGCTTGCAAGGAATGACGCTTGAGGAATGAGGGTCCAGGATGGAGAGAGAGGATGGCCGTGCTCACTGCTCAAAGCGGCATCACTTTGCAGATCTTACATGGGACGTCTTCCAATGCACATGCTCGCTGGGACCTGCGCGCCTTACACTGGAGTCCCAGTGCGCATGCTTGCAGAGGGCTGACCACGGCTTTGAACCTGAGTGTGCAGGGTGTGGAGAAGCGAATGCCTT
The DNA here is from genome assembly GCA_003697995.1 of Taxidea taxus jeffersonii. Classification (NCBI taxonomy): domain Eukaryota; kingdom Metazoa; phylum Chordata; class Mammalia; order Carnivora; family Mustelidae; genus Taxidea; species Taxidea taxus. Next base: position 7,588 of record RCUC01089296.1, read on the forward strand.
TCACCAACTCATGCTTTGTCTCCTCCGTTTTGTTCTCTGCACTGGTGGCTCTGTAAGATCAGGCCTCTCTTCCAGGAGGAACAGCCCCATGCAGCCAGAGGCCACATGTTATCACCCCCTTGCCTGTTGCCTTGAAGAAGATCCCTGGGTAGGGAAGGCACTTCCCAGATTGCGGAAGGGCTCTAGAGCACCTGTTCTGTCTGCTTATTTTTTCCACTCTTTCCCACCTCCCCCAGACACTGATGCTCCTGCTCTGCTCTCGGAGCTGAGAGGTGAAGGGAAGGGGGCTAGGAGAGAGAGCTGATAAATGGCTCCCCAGCCAGAATGTTGGCTGGATTAATGCCTCACCCTCACTACCCCCACCCTGCCCCTGATCCTCCCAGCCCTACCTGTTCTAAGTTTACTTGCTTTTTATAAGAGTAGCCAGAACCGGGCAGTGCCCAGCCAGGAGTCAACCAGGCTTGCTGCCGATGGAGTTCTTGGCCTGAGATGCAGAGAGAAGGTTAGATAGAGAAGGATTTTTTAGCTTCCATCCTGTCCCACCTCTTCTGGACTCCAGAGGCTGGGCTGATAGCCAGAGTTTCCTGGACTTTAATGACTGTCCCCACTGCAAAGGGGCCCAGTGCAGGGACTGATCCTCTCACTGTGCAGGTCCTGCCCTTTCTTGTCATGGCAGGATCTTCCCTGCTGATGGAAAAGCATAATTTCTATGCCAGAAATAACTGTTCTTTGTTGAATGTTTGCCATGTGCTGGGCTGTGTGCTAAACGCTTTAGATGCATAATTCCGTTAACCATTCTCAGAAGAGGACACTTTCATTCTCATTTTATAGAGGAAGACTCAGAAGCCTTTGTAGTTTGCCCAAGTGGCCCAGCTTCTCAGAACAAAGTGGAAGATGGACCTGGACTTGTAAGATTCCAGGATCCTTTAATGTCCTGCCATATGCCCCTCAGAGAGCCACCACCTTGCCCAAACCTCTTCCCCTGTGTTCATGTCCCCTCCGGCCCTCAGCACTGGACCCACAGACCCATTATTCATCGTACAGCAGGTATTTGTAGACCTATCTTGGATGCCAGTGCCTGGGATCAGTGCTGTATCTGAATGAAAGGAAATGCGTGTGAAGTGGCCCCCATTTCCCTGGGAGCTCACATCTGCTTAGAGGCATCAAAGAAGACTGGGTGTTATCTTCCTCTTGTCTGTCCCCACACTTTCTGTTTTGGTTCTTCTAACTCTTGGTTTTCAATTTTTGATACATGGGTGTGTAAGAAGTAGCTTATAGGAAAGAGAGGCTCATTATCGTGGGGGAAGGCTTGAGAAGTTTGGGGCACTTAATAGAGGCTTAGCGAACTGTCATGTGACAGCATGATGAATGGGACTGGGGTTCTGTGGATGGGGAAGGGAGATGTTGCTCAGGCTCCAGGAAGGAAAATGTACTTGTGTGCATTTTCCTGTGATCACGAATTCCTCGGAGGGCACCAGGTTATTGGAGCAATTGGAGCAGACGTGTGTTGAACACCTGCTCCGGCCAACGTTGGCAGGTGCAGGGGACATCGGGATAGATGGTCTTCAAGGAGGTCAGAGTGTGGGGGACACGACAAATAGAAACTTGTAATTCTGATGTGGGTACCGTGACCAAGATGGACACTAAATAGGATGAGAACGTGGAAGAGGGATGCCTAACTCATTCCAGGGTGAGAGAAAACTACAAATAGTGTCCTGGGAGGGGGGTGCCCAAGTTAAATCCTGAGGGTCTCATATGCCAATGGTGGCCTCTAGAACCATCTTTTCTCTTTGTGGCACATTGTCTGGTGCTTTGCAAGACAAGTGACCTTGGGATCACTGAGGGAGTGCTTTCCCTGCTCTTAGCATTTCTTGCCTAGACTTCCCAGCTTGGGGACAATTTCCAAAACTTTCTTGACTCATCTGCTAATCCAGAATATTCATTCTTGTCGATTTGATGGTCCTCAAAGCCATGAAGTGACTCAGATGTGTTTTTCCTCAAAAATGAATGTCCTATATCAAAGTGAGACAGTCTCGGTTCAGGTATCCCCATTCCATCAGGGGATGACCTTGACCTGCCTGGGGCTCCTGTACTTGGAAAATACTCTGTCCACATTGTTGCTGAAGGTATATGTTAACCAGTGTCAGCCTGGCTGGAGGCTGCGTTCCTCCTTTCATCCCTCTGTTCTTTACTTACCCACGTGCTTCATCCTCTCTGGGGGCTTTCCCCTGGGTAGGATGCCCAAATCCCAAACCCAGAGCCCTGTACAGAGTTATGTCCAGTGACCTGCTGTGTGCTGGGGATGGCCAGCCACACCACCGTGTGTATCTTCACGCCAAGCGACACTCTGCCCAGCCTGCAGGGCTAAGTCAGCTGGGAAGAACGGCCAGCCTCAAGGAGTAACGTGGTCACCTGCTCACGGAAGCAAGAGCTCCAGGGTAGCCTGGAGACAGTGACAGGTGGCCTGGCAGGGTGGGTGGGCCCCGACCACAGAATTAGGAGGTGTGGAGTCTGGTCTCAGCCCTGCCATTAACACCCTGGGGTGCCTCTGGGTGGCCCTTCCTTTTCTGTGGGCTTCTTTTTCCCCTTTCTCGAAAGAGGTGTGTTGGGCTTGGTGCCTCTCTGTCTCATTCCTGCCACCTCTTTAGCTCTAGGATGACAGGATTTTGAGCAGTCACAGCCAGAATTTCAGCAGAGGTCTTTGAGGGTGTGCCCCTGTGCTCTCTGTTCCCAAGAAAGAGCATGAGTTTGGATGGAGCCTGCTGAGTGGGCCAGGTGCATGGCACAGGGCAGCTGGAGAACAGCCACCCATGGTCCACATGGGCATCTGCCAACGGAGAACAACTTCCGAGTTAGTTCCATCTGCATTCCCTCTGTATCCCTGTGGAGCTCCCAGCCACCCAGGAAGGAAGCCAGTTGACCATGGATCACCCAAACCTCCATTTCCAGAAGGGCTTGAGAGCCAGTCTCGCGGGAATGGAGCCCGTATTGTTGGTCCACAGTGGAGAAGGTAACAGACAGTTGGGCTGGCAGGTCCCCCAAGCTGTGGGGGGGTGGGGGGGTGGGGTCCCTGGCAATGGCTCCTGAGCCATCTCTTTTTAGCTTGGCAGGTGAACATTCCGAGGCATTGTTCCCTCTTAGGTCCTGGTGAAGGACACAGTAAACCCTCACCGTGATTTTTATCTATTTTCAGTAGTATCTCTTGGTTCTAATTTCAGAGATTAGCTTGTTTTCAAAACACCAAATGAAGGACGAACCTGATCTCCCGGTTGCCTCGCCATCACCACCGCCCACCATTGAGAAATGCAGGCTGCTAGCCACACCTGCACGCCAGCACCCCAGGAAGAAGCCCCGAGACTGTGGGAGTGGGAGGCAGAGCATTAGGGATTTCAATTCTGCTTTATTTCCAACTTGAAATGGAGGAAAACAGACAAAAAACAAATAAGAAAGCTAAACAGTTGCGTGAGAGCTAGCAATTTGCTGGGCTCCCGATGACAGACACTGCATTATCATAATTGTCTCTTCTACATGATAGGACAGAAAAATAATAATGTCATTTTATTTATAGCTGGGGTGGCCCCTTTATGAGAGTCATACAAGTTTCTGCCAAGTGGAGTAGGTCAAATGACATCTTTTGATCAGGCCTGTCCAAAGAGATCAAAGATGAATGGCAGGTAATGGATACCCAATGACAAACCAAATCTAAAACAGAAATAAGGCTGCCAGAGCCTGCCAGTTACCCATTAAAGGCCCGCCTAAGGAAGGCAGGCTGCTTGACACGTTGACCGAACACCTAAATCAGCCAAGCGTCAGTGCTAAAATTGTGTATTATCATTGGAAATGGCTATTATATCCTCAGTAACATTTCTGTTAAGCCTTTGTTTGTGTAGGACTGACCCGCAGTCAGAAGTGGAGTTTGAAGGAAGCCACCCCAAGGGGCTGTGCGAGGCGCCCTTGGCTTTGGCCGTTACCTGCTTTTCATTGTGGGATCCTGATGGGTGCTCTGTGTGCAGGTGAGAGGGTGGGCCGGCTTCGGGTCCCCAGCCC
>RCUC01089297.1:0-13715 GCA_003697995.1 Taxidea taxus jeffersonii
TCCTCACACCCCAGAAGCATTAATACTACTGTTGAATGCTTTTCAAAAGTGGAGTGTATATATATAATGCTCCTAAAATTAAAAACTTTTATTTTCAATGTACTATTTTTAAACGGTTTCCCATCTATTTCATATGCACAGTTTCCCCACACAGAAGAAAAGAAACTTTCAAAGTAATGTGTGATAGTAAATGTCACTTCCAGCAGGAAAAACAAATTCTGTATTTTGTTTTTTAATAAAAATGACTCAGTGAAGTTTTTTTTAAATGATATTCTTCATTTGAGCAATTACAAATATAATTTCATATATTTCTTGAACTATTGAGCATTAAGAAGCCCACAGGTTTAATTAGATGTGTATCTTTCTACCAGCAACATTTTATCTATTCCGAGATCTGGAATCACAGAAAATGCTCTCTGAATATTTGTGCGTGTGTAGGCTTGTGTCCCGGTCAAGTGTAAGAACGTGAGACGTTCTGAGAGATGGGGATAATAGATATTTAAGCCAAAACTTGCAGCCATCCTTTTAAGAGCATTTTGGAACTTCTCTGGCAGACACTGGCAAAGTAAAAGATGTTTTAAATTTCCCGTTCAGAAGAATTCAAAGGATGGAATGGTGGGCAGTAAGACTGTGTGGAGCCATTGGGCCAAATGTGGCTTCTGTTGTTCCCAGTGAGGTTAGGTTTGTACGTCTGGAAGCCAGTCTTTGCTCTTGCTTCCTCACCTCTTACAACGTCTTTGTAATTAAAAACCAATACTGAACCTTAGAGGGCTTTCAAGAAAAGATTCTAGGTCTCTGTCCTTTGCTCTACTTGCTTTTGGTGTCTAAAGTTGATGCTGTCCATTTACTGTGGAGCGATCGAATTACATCTTGATCCATAGGCAGAACAGGCCATCCACTGAGAATTGCCAACCAAAGCACTTAAGGTATTTGTGGCAATCTTTTCGGCTGTTGGAGCCCGCACACATTTCCTGTGAGACAGAAAACTCTTCTTGTTTAGATGCTCTGTGCTCGGTTCCATCCTAAAAGGTTCTGTATCTGTAGTCAGGTGACAGATTACGGATGAGTCAGGTGCGAAAAGAATAGCCCTCTCAGGTCTGAAGGTGTGTTTGAAAGTAAATGGATCATTCCAGAAGAATAAGTTTGTTTGGATTGTTTTTACGATCTGCACACGAGTGAGGCTTAATCTTCATTATACTACATGCCAAAATTAGAATACGGATCAGAAAAGAATCTGGGTTCTACTGAGCTGTCATCTGGCTGTAAAAACAGGCTGAATTTTCCAGTTACATATGCAAAGAAGAAGCGACTATGAAATTATCTGCCACTCCTTAATATCTTGGCTCTCTCTGCTGACATTACCGGGTGGGTTCCTAGTCGTGGCTGAATTAAAAAGAAAATGCTGGTTAGCCTGTTTTAACTGAAGATAGTGAACAAGGCAGACAAGCACCTTAGGTTAAAGATAGTTCGAAAGTTAGAAACTTACAGAATTGATCACGAAAAATTCAATCATTAGTTAGCCAGCTTTGCGTACGTACAGGTACATAATGAGGTTTTGTCTGGTTTTACCTCAGGGTTTATTTTGAAAGCGCCAGCGTGATGTCCTATTTAAGTAGTGGAAAATGGTAAAAAGCTCTCCCTATAAAAATGTTCTCACTGCCTTGACGTTTGCCACAGGGGCCCCTCGGAGAAGTTTCGCCCCTTACTCCGAGCACGTTCATGAAATCCGTAACTTGGCCGGCTGTCTGTTGATTTCAGTGTGCTGTTCTTTCCCGCTCCCTTCTCTGAACAAGCCAGAGCCTCCGCCACCGGGAATAGTAACCTCGCCCTTCAGACTCAGCCTCAGATGAACAGCTTAAGAATCCTCCCTGAAAGGTTCAGGAAGGCTCTGTGTGAAACCGTGTTGGAAAAAGGCAGTGGTATCCTGAGGGGCTTTGTTGGTGAGAGTAGTGAGAGGCCTCCTAGCCGCACCTAGGCTTGCACACTTCTGGGTCGTGTGGAAACCTCCCCCTCCCCTACTCTTGCCCCCGTGCGTGTTGCGGGCTCCCGTGAGCAGCCGCTGTGGCAGCAGCTCTGGGGTCTGGTGAGCTGCAATCTGTTAAGGAGATAAATAATGTGCTTGGCACGACACTCCTACTCTCCTCTTTAATTTGTCTTACACAAGGAAAATTATAATTAAATCATTCAGGGTAAACCCTCGAGTGTAGAGAAGGGAAAAAACACACTTTGGTAAAGATTGCCAATAGAAACCCACTTCCCCGTTGCGCAGTGTGGAGACATTTATCAGTATTCAGCACTATTACGAGAGGAGCGGCCCATGTGATTTGTGAGGCGGATGCCAGCGCTCAAATCAAGGCTTGTTAAGATCCTGTCCCCGTGCAATCACGGCCATTCAGCATCATTAGAATTCAGCACTGGCGCCGCGCTTCGTGCTTTGATTTTCTTCCGGCAATTTAATAATGTTTATTGTGCTGATTATATATAAATTCATTGGTGCAATAAACATACCTCGGTTGGCAGCGCTGGGGAGAAGCGTGGCGAAGGTGAAGTTCAGCAGGCAGGAGCTAAGGGAGCTAAACGGGAAGCGGGCATGCTCTCGTCTCCCACTGCCATTTTATTCCCCAGGACCCAGGGGGCCGTGACATCGCAGACAAACAGATAAAACTCAGACCTGGGATACCTCTGAACACGAAGCTGTCCTCTTGTTTCCTTTCACTTGTCTGACTGTCTTGCTTTAGGAAATTCCAAGTTTTGGTGTGGGTAAACAAAATCAACGGAATGCAAATGAAACATTTATTAAAATGCTAAATTTAGTAAAGCCCTTTGAGCTTCTTGGATCAAAGCAGCTATGTAAATACAAATAGCAATTACTACTTAAGTAATTGCCTGAATTAAAATTCTAAATATCACATTATATTATGGCGCACTAGGGAAAGGGAAGGGAGCTCAGGCGCCCTCAGTTCCTCTCTGCCGAGCACGGGCTGCAGTCTTGTTTTTGGAGTGATGTCTCATTTTATCCTCATGACTGCTGGCAAGCAGTAGGGGTTATTATACCCATTTTACAGACAAGGAAATTGAGTCATAGAGACGAAAGAACTGACCTCGGGTCCCAGAAATGATGACTGGCGTAGCCAAGATCCAAATGCAAGCCTGTCTGTTCCCTTAACTTTGTAATACAGCACTTAGAGTTTTCATCCAGCCTAGAAGTGACTATTGAATTATGATAAGCTGAAATCAGTGTTCCTAAAATAAAGTTTAATTAAAATCCAACAAAACGTGCATTGACTTCACCTGCTGTGTGCACATCAGCAGGTTTTAAAGGAAAACAGCAGACTTTGCTCTTTTAAGGTGGATACTGGTATTTACTGGGCCTTCCATGAAGGAAGAGGGCAGGTAGGATTTGCAAAATAGACATCACTTACAATCTGAAACAGCGCATAAAGAAAAAAATGGGGCGCATGCCAGCTTTGCACACAGGCCGATGCCAGACAAGCCTCCCTCTCTCCGTTCTAGCCTCATAGGTCCTGTGCTTCCTCACGAAACACCTCCCCTGGCCTTTCTCCTATTTTTCCTGTCCTCTGGAGTCCATATGAGAGAGACTCTGCTGCTCTGACCCTTCCTGGCCTTTTGCTTTCGGTTCAGCCACCACCGGTAGATGTTTGCTAACGCAAGCAGGTCTCCGATGCAAAGCTCTTCCAAGTGTGTGATTCAGGACTTCCTTGAAGCCGCTGGCGGAAGAGGTTTCTTTGAACCCTGAAAGCATCATGGTGGACCGTTGGCTGGTGTCTGTTGGCCAGTGTCCGTCGCACAGTCTCTTCTTCCCTAGAGGCTGCCCTGTTGTTCCAAGAATCAGCTAGCCCGCATCGGGCCCCTGCCCTGTGAGGTCTGTCCTGCCCTCTGTCCACCCCCAGTGTTTCTTCCCGCCTTCTGCTCCTCTGCTCACACCCCCCCCCCCCCCCCCCCCCCCCCCCCCCCCGCCCCGATTCCACAATGGGCAGCTGCCTGCAAGTGAGCCCTGAAGGTCTTTGCTTGGCTAGTGTGCTTTCAGACCTTTTCGCTTGATACACAGCCTCTGTTTTTGATTTGTGGCCTCTTGACATATTGCCATGTATTTGACTACATAACAATAACATTTGTGTTTCCCGCCCCACTATTTTCAGAAAGCAGGGAATTCTGAAACGTGGACATGCCTTGCGTTTTTTTTTTTCTTTTTTGAACTTAATTCTTTGTTGATAAGTAAATTGGTGCTCTTGGTTGACTTGCTAGAATTCTAGAAGCTTGCTTTCAGAGCTGTTCCAGTGGTACGCGTCTTTAACTGTTGTGTGTTTTTGTATCAGGCCTGTTGAGCCAGAAATGTACGCAGTAAGCTCTAGGTCACATTACTCGGAACAGCTCTTCCTCATTTCAACTGTTTTTGTTTTGTTTTTGAAAATCAGCTGCTTTCTTCTGTATCTCTGTTTATTTGAAGCACTTGAGCAAAATGAGCCACCCTGAATCTTTATCTCCCATTAGAGCGTTCTGGAGAACCTGCAGCCAAATTGTCCCAAATTGTCTTCAGAATTGTTACTGCTGCTTCCGCCAGTATGTGCTAAGGCAATTGGTCTGTAACACAAGTCAGCAAATTACAGCCTACTGGCCAGATCTGGCCCACTGCTCCTTTTATAAATAAAGTTTTATTGGAACACAGCAATGATCATTCATTTGTACATTGTCTATTGAATAACTGCTTTCATGCTACAATGGCTGGCTTAAGCAGTTGCAATAGAAACCGTACAGGCCACAGTGACTAGAATATTTACTGTCTGGCCATTTTCAGAAAATAACTTGCCAACTCCTGATCTTAGCTATAAGAGCAGTTTTCTCATTTTCTGATGATATTCTCACAGCTATGTGTTAAAATAGGCAGCTTCCTAGCTCTCTCTCCTGAAGAATTGGATTATACTGGCCTGAGATGGGGTGCAGGGATGTGTGTTTGTCACATATGCCCTATATTCTTGCTACTCAACAGTTACAGGCCAGCAACTTTGGTACTACCTTGGAGGAGCTTCTTAGAAATTCAGGGTCTCTGGTCCCACCCCAGACCTGCTGAATCAGAGTCTTCATTTTAAACAGATCCCCAGGGCCTTCTCAAGTTTGAGAAGCAATGCTAGTGGCACATTCAATTCATCTGGGTTTTGACAGTCTTGGAAAGGGCTGAGTTTTTCCCCTAACATTTGATTGTGATCCCAGACGTATTCAGTCCACAAAGCTTGTGGCTTGCCATTCTTGTGTGAGCCTGTGGAGTAGAGGTAGTATGGCTGGAGGGAATCAGTACCTGACCTATGATGGTGATGGCAATGGAGCCAACATTTACTGAACTATTGCTTTGTGCTGGGCACATGTGTAAAGGATTTAACATAAGCCTTGATACTAATTTTCCCATGTAATCCTAACAGTAGCCTTATGGGGCACTGTCTTCTTTGCACAGATGGTGTTTGGGGGCCCAGAACAATTTGATTAATTGCACAAGCCACATAGCTAGTTAAGGACCAGGCAGGGACTGGAACCAGAGGCTCCCTGACCCTCTAGTCCTTATAGTGACTGTCAGAGTCTGGTGGTTCCAAGTGGGCTGTTCATCAGAACCACTGTGGCTTTACCACAGACTTCTGGATGATAGTCTCCAGGGGGTAAAGCTCAGAGATCAGGAAGAGGCCATAACGTTCAAGTGTGGGAGCCTGCTGCCAGACCTGTCTGTTGAGCCATAATTTGAGAGAGGCTCCAGAGTTTTACAGCTGGCAGGTCTCCTACCTTGCCTTATCTTCTTGCAAGGAGGCACATCCGGGGCCTGACCATGGAGAAGGTAAAGAACAGGCAGGGCGTGGCCAGTCAGGTGTTGTCAAGGACCTGAAAGGGAATTAGATACAGGCAGTTGCAGAGGCCTGGAATACAGGTGCTTCTGAGCCCCAAAGCAGACTCCTGGCAGCAACACCTGTCCCTTGTCTCTAAGTGTGGACAGTAGCCGGTGTAGGGCAGAAACATTTCTGCTTCAATCAGAAAGAGAAACCAGGGTCTAGTCAACGTTTTGTGGCACAGACGTGCTGCTGAGTGTTTCACGACCATCATGCCTGGAAGAGCTGTGGTCCTGTAGTCTCATGGCTTAAAACCAGTTATGCCTGGGTGTCGCAAGCGTGGGAAGAAAGGTTCTCTCAGGGCAGTGAGGCAGGGTGGAGCCTGGTGTCCTGTCATTCATGCATGGGGGGGGGGGAGAAAATCTTTAAAACATTGGCATGCCATGAGGGAGAGGTTTATGGATTTTCTTGACTATTCACTATGTATGGTGATTAAAAGAAAAGGAAAAAAAAACCTCAGCCATTATTCTCTAACAGCTGTTGTATCTTATCTCAGTAAAGTGCCTTTTACCATAACACACCATCATTAGACTCTATAAATCTTTTTCTATTTATTGTCTTTAAACGATACATGCTTTCCAATAAAATGGTATCATTGGTCTAGGGAGATATAATTTCTCCTAATATATAAGTTTCTCCTAAATTGGGTTGCTTTTAATTTTGTTTGTGGGGATGTTATACAATATGGATCTCAACCATGGGCTGTTTGATGTCTCATGTGCCCAGTTTCCCCTGCAAAATAATCTCTGAGCCCAACACTTTCTCTCATCGTGTAGGATAGATAGGCTTTTCTGATGACTGGCTCTTGCTAATAGGGTTTTTTTCACCAGATCTCTTTTTTGGCACCCAACCATCTCATAGGTGTTTACCCTTATGTAGTAGGGCCTGTGTCCCTTCCTCCCAAGTACACGTTAGCTTTCTTTCTTTTTTTTTTTTATTTTTTTAATTTTTTTAAAAAGATTTTATTTATTTATTTGTCAGAGAGAGAGAGAGAGCATATGAGCACAGGCAGACAGAGTGGCAGGCAGAGGCAGAGGGAGAAGCAGGCTCCCTGCCGAGCAAGGAGCCCGATGCGGGACCCGATCCCAGGATGCTGGGATCATGACCTGAGCCGAAGGCAGCCACTTAACCAACTGAGCCACCCAGGCGTCCCACACATTAGCTTTCTTAACACTGGTCTTACCCCAAGGCTGTGAAGGAAGGTGTACGGCAGAAGAAGAATGAGGACCCATTGGGGGTGGGGCGCCACGACAGCATCCTCCCTTGTCCTGGCTTTCACCCTTCATCCTGTGAAAATGTTTTGCCGAAATGCACACTTTGCAACTTGGATTCGTGAATGGAAAGGTTTCCTTGGGTGGGCACTGGATCCATCCAGAAGTGGAGAGGGAACCGAGGGACCTCTAGCAGGCCACGGGGTTTGGAAAAGTCCAAGGGTTCTTCTGCTCTCCATTCAGTGACAAGTAGGAGTCTCGTGGTTTTCAGCCAGCTATGGGGCCACCCAAGGGGGGAACCTGCGCAGGAGGCTTAAAGGAAAGTCACATTCAGTTTCACGATTTCCCAAACCACCTGCTGTGCGCCCATGTCACCCAGGAGCCCGGCTCTGCAGCCCTTGCGGACGAGCCCCTGCTCTGCTGCCTGGCTCACCGGGGTAATGCAAATGAGCGTGTTACATATGTACGGCCGTCCTGAGTGGCTTTGTTCCACCCCCTGCTTTGTAATCGGTCCGGGCCCAAGTATATTATAAAGTATATTCTCCTCATTAAAACAATAGTGGAGGCTCACAAAGGGAAATTGTTAATATGTGTTCCAGCTTGTCATTTCTGCCTGTGTGAATAAAGAAGATAACCGTTCCTTGGGGAAGCTATTTCGGGAACGGAGCAACAGATAGGCTAGCCAGAGAATTCTCTTCCCTGTAATTTTCCTTTTTGTTTGTACTCAAAAATAACATCCTGATGGGCTCTTTGGTGCCTCTGCACAGAGAGAGCACAATTGCCACAGCCCAGGTGGTGTTAATATGGGACAATCCCCCGGGCACATGTCGCCCAGAGTTGTACAGCTTGTTCAGTGTCTCCGTCCATATGGCAGTCTGCACCATTCACAGAGAGGCGTCGGGGCTGTGCCTGGTGGGGACTGTGGTCAGTGTAGTGTGAAGAGAAGGCTCCCACTCCCAGCAGCCTCTGTGGCACAGTTTGTCTTATGGTAGGTCTGAGTGACAGCGTGCCTACTCACCACACACACATACACACACTCGACTAAGATATTCCAGAAGAGCTTTGCTGGTTTCCTTCCCTGTCCTCTCCCCACCTCCTCCACCCCCTTCATTTCCCCAAACAAGTGGCTAACTCGGCAGGTCTAGTTCAGGTGTGTGAAACATACCTGGTTTATAGAAAGTCGGTTGAAAGACACACACAAACTGGGTGGTGGTTCATGGATTAACTCAACTTCAAGAATGCATGCCTGTACTAGAATGCTTCTATAAACTCTGTGGCTTTTGTTGTCCTTTTTCTTTTTCTTTTTCTTTTTTTTTTTTTTTTTTTGGCATTTTACATTGCAAAGAAGGTTTTCGTTGTACAGTTTGGATGGTCGTGCTAGGAGTTTTGATTTTTACATCTTAAAGTGAAAAGGGTGGGGGGAGGAAGAGAAAATGATTATCAGACTCAGAAATCTGAGAGTAAAACATTCCCTGGAGGCGTTAGAACTGAAAAGGGAGAACCAAGGAAACAGAGATTTCCCAGCGAGTAAGGTGAAAATAGGAACGCTTTAAAAGGCACTTTGGGAAATTTACCAGAAGGCAAAGCATTCTCCATTTATATATCTAAATGTTGTTCCACTTTTGTGTAACTATTTGTATTCTTGTTTGGTAAACAAACAGACCCCTTAGCAACTGTTCCTGATGATATTTATACTACCTGTAAGACTTGCCTAAACAAACAGCCATATTTTTATGACCTTCAAATTTCATTCCCTTTGTAGTCTTCAAGGAAGTAAGACTAATGGCAGGTTGGCTCCTTCCTTCCTTCCTTCCTTCCTCCCTTCCCTTCCCTTCCCTTCTTCCCTCCCTTCTTTTTTTAATACTTTGAAATCTATCTTTGAGGGATCTCTTCTTTATGTATATTTTACATCTTGGCTGTGAATGTTGAATTTGAAGGTATATTATGACAGAAGGAAAGAAAAACCTAAAATGTTTCTGTAAATGATGTGGTATCTGCTTTCAAGAGGGGACTTTGAGTCATCTGGTGGAATTTTAGGTTATATATCCAAAAGGCTGAAACTACTACTATAGACCTTAGAACTGGACAGACCTCTGTGGCTATGTATCTACCTTTTGTATCTGAACTGTTGATGGAAACATTCTTGTACATATGAGCCCCGGTGTTCAACTTCCATTTTTCTGTATGAGTCATATTTATGACAAGAACGAGAAGTCTCGTGTTAAAGATCAGTGTGAGAAGTAAATGGCAGTTTACTTTAATTAGAAAAAAATATGACACCAAGAGCTGGAATAATCCAGTGGTGTTTGAATAAATTAGAAGATTGTACAGGCAAAAATAAAAAGAAACTTAACAAGGATAAGTGGGAAGTTGTCCAGAGTTCAACAAAAATGTGTTGGAGAACGGGACAGAGGTCAGCGGACGGTACTAGCGCGCATGCGTTCGTAGAGCAGAATTTACGAAACCCCAACCACGTGCCAAATGTCCTAGGCTCTGGGGCATGCAGCTGTGAGCTTGACAAAGTCTGTCCTCATGGAGCTGACATTACAGTGGAAGTAGAACAAACAAACAATTACACAATAAAAAGGAAGAAGTTCTGAACAAAATAATAAAGCAGGGAAGGGAGAAGAGTGAGTCTGGCAAAGCCTCTGTGAGGAAGTGACCTTTGAACAGATGGAAGGAAGTGACAGATCAGCCCTTTAGGCTTAGGGTGCAGCAGAAGCACGGGCCTCGAGTCAGGGGCAGAAAGAACATGTTTCGCGGGACCATGGCCCGAACCTCATTTAGTGCGGGGGCGGCTGTGTTTAGTGGTGATAGGTGTGGACTCTGAAGCCGGACCGCCTGCATTCCAATCCAGGCTGCCCACTGAAGTGACTTAATGTTGGTGTGCTCAGTGGTCCGTCTGTGAAATGGGTGTGACACCAGGCTCTGGCACATAGGAGGTGCTCAGTAAATATTAACAAGCGCTGTTAATTACGGTCGAAGTCATTTATTCATTCAAATAGCATTTTTCGAGCATTAATTATATACTAACTATATAGGTTCAAGGACTTAATAGAGGACTACAACCTCGTTCTGCTCCTTTGGGAGCTCACAGTCTAACGAGAGAGACATACAGGGAAGGAGATGCTTGCAACACAGTGTAATAAAGGCAAGATAGGAATTTATACAAAATTGATATAGTGTCTGCTTTGTTTAAAATGAGCACTAGTGGAGTGTCACAGTATATGTATTTCCACCCCCCACTGTGAAACTTTTGAATAAGGTGAGGTCCATAGGTTCCCTATCTCTTGTTGATTGCTCCCTCCTGATCATCCGGCATAACTAGCCTGGTATGATAGGTGCAAAATTTCATTGCGGAGACAAGCTGAATTGTGCAGAAGAAGGTTCACTAAGGGAATAGTAGTTCTATATTTGGGAGTAGTTCTATATTTGCTACCCTTTGGCCACAGATGCTGTAGGAGCACCTGGTTAGTCTTGTTGATACTTACAGAAATCTTACAGATACTTACAGAAAAAGCTGGCTTCCACCCAAGAGTGCTCCTCAGCCATGAGCTCACATCAGAATCATTGGGAGGACTGACTTCCCTGCAAACTGCCAGAGCCCAGTCCCAGTACTTCTGATTCAGTAACTTGGGGTAAGGACTAAAATTGCATCTCCGCCAGTTTCCCAGGGACCATACTTTGAGAACCACTGCTTTCGACCATCCTTATGCTGTGGTGTTCTTCCCCTGCTACCATTCAAAGTGACAGAGATGCAATGTGGAGAAAGGAAAATTCTTAAGAGTATGATCTAATATAAATAAACTATGTTATGGAGCAGAGTTTTTTAAAATTATTTAATATCAGCCTTTAAATCATTTGTAAGCACTCTTGTTTATTTTTCTAATTTTTTTTAATGCCTAAAGATGCTTTTTGTGCTTCAGCCATCTGTCTGCTCTCATTCTCTTCCTTGTAGCCATTGAGCTCCTATGGATACTGTAAGGCCCAGATCAGATATTACAGCATTTTCTGTCCCAGCCATCTGCTCAATTCTCTTTCTCTCCTGGTGGAGAATTGGGTACAACTCTTTCAGCGAGGAAGGGAACAGCCAGGAACCTCCGATTATATGTGGTTATTCACATTGTTGTCGTCGTTGTTGTTGTTATAGATTTTGAATATGCATCCCTACTGTTTTTAATCAATTATATACATCTAATATATTATCTATATTACAAAAATTAGAGGCTAAGGGTGAGAAAGATATACACGTGTATATTCTTACAAAAGTCCTATCATTATCTTAACACATGCATACAGAAACTGTAATATTATCCTACCACTCACCCATGGGTCTTCTCATGAATCCCAACTTACAGACTCCGATCTAGGAACCCAGCACGATGCTTATCGCAAGTTCAGTGTTCACTTAAACACTGTGCAATTAAAGGCACAGAACAGTTTAATCCAGTGAACATCCATGAAGCATCTTGTCCTACAGAGGAATAACAGTAATTCCATAGCATATGGGTTAGATCTAAGGAAACATAAATGGAGAACCTCATGGTTCTCAGCTAGTTTGTATCCTTATGTCACTCATCCCCTCATCTCCAGCTTGTGCATCTAGTCCTCACACTACACTTATGTGATTCTTCTGGTTCTGGATTATAGTTGTGCTGGCTTCCATTCTGGAGAATGGAATGATATTCTGGAGGAAGGACTAAGAAGAATTAGTATTGAACTTTTATTTATGTTCTTTGGTTTTCTTGGGTACCGTTGGTGCCTCTAACATATGGACACATTCCACATAGACCTCATGAGTCACCAATGCAAACACACTTGCATTGACATAATCAGAATGCCTGCCTAATGGTGTTAATAATTTTTGGATTAGTGGTCCCTATGTCTGTATTGACACAGTTGCTCACAGCCACTCTTTGGAAAACATTCTGTTTTCTTAACGAGATCCCAATGTGAATGCTGCCAGTGGTAAACTCTCATAAACTCAGGATGGCCCTTAGTGGCATAAGAAACAAAAGCTGGACTTCTGCCTTTTCCTTTTCTTTCTTTTTTTCCTTCCTTTTATTTATTCCTTCACTCATCACCACACAGACATTCTGCTTTTGTCATCACCTGCTCGCTGTTTGTGATCAGTTGCTCTTAGACTCTCAAGCTCTCATTCTCTGCTCTGTTGTCCTGCTGGGGCACATACTCCTGGCATCTGGGAACCAGGATGGCACATTTTGCCCAGTAAGAGAGATAGGGCAGGCAGTTGAGTGAAGTGGATGGTGAAGAAAGGAACTGCTGATCTCATGCCACCCAACCCTGGGTTCTTACCAGTGGTAGAGCAGCAGTTACTAGTCACACCTGCAGCCTGTAAATGAGGTCCTCTGAAGTCCTGTGTGATAGGTTTAAGCCCCAGAGGCAGTGGATGGAGTGCCGTCTGTGGGTTTTGTCTCCTAAGTCCACGAAGACCCCGAAGCTCTTCCTTCCCCATTGAAAATTCAATTAAAAGTGTGTCTTCAGTGACTTGCTGCTGGTTCATTGTTTACTGAGGAAGTTAATCCAGCTAGAGACTGAATCTCCTTGTAGAATACATCATGCGCTTTGGGTTTCCCAAACCTCAGCCATCTGGGTTTACGTCCTATGATTGTGAACTTCACCATATTTACTTATAGTATGATTTATATTCCGCTCTTTAAATCATTATTTTAATTAAAGTCAAATAGGCCTCATCCTAAGAAATGATACCAGTGAAATCAGAGGTTGGAGAAACTACATATGTTTTTACCTAATATAAATTAAATCTGCCAGTTTTTTTTTTTTTTTTTTTTTTTAAGCTCTGCATCCTTGCTCTAACTGACACTGTATGGGCCACCGTTGAGGGCGTGCGTGTCCTTATTGGGATATTTTGGTCAGATTCCCTCTTCCCTGAGGAGAGAGACCTTGACTGAATATGGTACTCTGCCAGGTGGGTTGAAACCCTGTTTCCATTGTACGTTTACCCTGGTTTCCTGGGAAAGCCCAGAACTACCACTTAATCTTCCTAAAAACTTAATTCAGGATCTTAGGTACACCCATGTCTTGTACTTCCAGGCTTCTGGGGTACGAACCAGACTTAGAGGATGCCTAAGGCAGATGTCGAGGTTGGGCACAGTGAAGTTCTGGGTTGTCACGTTTACCGATTCATTCGTGTGTGCCAGGCTGTTCCTGATCCATGTAATACCCGGCGAACATCACGCTCAAACGAGATCACTCCCCATATTTGTGCTCATGTGAAATCTGTGTTCAGTCCACAGACACCGGAGACAATTTTTTCGCTGTGCTAACTACCTTCAGTCTTACCTTTTCTATTACGTTAAATCTTAAAAAGCCTTGCCTATCATTCTTAGGTAACAGGGCCAACTGGCCTTTTTTTTTTTTTTTCTAAATTTTTTTTTTTTTAATGAGTTTGCAGCTATTACTTGGCAAGGTTGCTCAGGGCTGCCCCTCTCCATATTTATCCACATTTCTATCTTGTTATTCAACCCACAGTGAGTAGGGTACCCCCTGAGCACTCCTTTAATAAAGGACGGTCATTTGTAGGTCAGATGCAGAACAGGAATCTCTCAAGGCTCTCAGCACTCAGGCTGTGGTC
>ML096566.1:0-13105 GCA_003697995.1 Taxidea taxus jeffersonii
AAGGCAGAAGCTTAACCACTAAGCAACCCAGCTGCCTTTCTATATTTATATGTTGGAAGAGAACACTGGTCTGGCTCTTCTAGTTCTTCCTATAGGGAACACAATTCTCCCCAAGGCAAAGGGATGCCTCCCACAGAAAAGGAGATTGGTTGTGTTTTGTGTCCAAGGCAATGCAAGAAAGAAAGACATTATATTTCCAAATGAATTAGCTAACAACTTTTTGTATATGGACATATATTTTTCACGCATATGGAGAAATGTTTGAGAGACTATTATTAACAGTGCTCCTGCATTGAGGGAGGGGGAGTAGGATGGGCTTAGCATAAGGAGATGCTATTATTGATCTGTGCATGTTTATTGTTTGAATGGCTATGATGAACACTATTACTTTCAAAATCAAAATCCTGATACATTGGAAAAGTATTACAAGAGTAAATATGATAAAACAAGCAGCTGTTTGCATCTTCAGAGTTTTATGTGTCTGTGTGTTTATGTGTTGGCTCTGAGGCTGAACTTAGAGCCCTGACCTTCCTGAAGATCACTGAGGAACTGAAGAAAACAAAACAAAAAAAAAGCAAAACAAAAAACAACCAACCAAACAAACAAAAAAACACCCAAAAAACCAAAAACAAAAAAACAAAAACAAAAAAAGAAACAAAACCCTAGGGCCCAGGCCCCACCCAGGAGAACTGATAGCGATTGTCTTGGGATGGGGCTTGGTGTGATCCTTATGCAGTGTGGATACTGAGAACCACACTCCAGCGTGGATGGCAGTCACAGTGATGTCCTGTTAAGAAGTCCTCCTGGGGAGGCAAACTTGAGGGAGAGACCTTGTGGCTTATGACCTATCTGTCCCACTCCCTACCCTCAAAGTGGGGCTGCGGACACACCCTGTGGGCCAATGGTAAGCAAGACGTTGCCAGCACTGTGCACATTCAGCACAAGTCATTAATGATTCCCTTCACAGACATGTATTAGATACCTAGTTGGTGTGTGGGGTGCACGCATGGCATGGATCACGTGGGAATGTCTGTAACAGCACAGGTAGTTGTGGGGAGTGTGTGAGAGCATGTGCTGAGGTCTTTAAAGAGCTGGAACAATCTGCAAAAGACCCCCAAGGAGCCTTCTGGGATGAGTTGGATGAGTTTGGAGGCACACAAATTTGGAGCATGAGCTAGAGATTCAGGGTGATCACAACACAATTCTGTCACCCATGTGTCCCGTGGCCCCTGCAGAGGGGGACACATGGGGTGACATCCTTTAAAGCAAGGAAAAGTGAGCCCAGGACCCTGATGCTGACATTGTATGATCTCAGCAATGCCAACACTGGCATCTTCAGTGGTAAAAGCAAATAGGAGCAGTAGCTTTGAAACTGTAAACACTGGCTGGGGCTAGCTTATGCAGCGAGGGCTGTTGAGAGCAGCCCCTCAGAGGAAATCAGCAGCTGTGCTGTTGGGGATGAGTGATTCAGCCATGGGGACCCTCACAGTCAGCTTTGTCTTCTGTACATTGTCAGTGTCTGGTGCATCCCAGGGAAGGGGAACAAGGGCGTGCTAACCTGCAGCCCACAGAGCTGGTCCATGGAGTGTAGGTGAGACACTACCATGGAAACTTCTAGAAGTAATTGTCAGGAGAACAGAACTAGAGAAGTAGTGTTTGTCACATCATTAGTCTCAATTAGTCTCGGACTCCCCCCTCCCCCAAAAAAGATGGTACGAACTATCAATCGCCCTTGATCAGCGTCATGCTCTGAGGCACAACCGGAGGACCTAGGAGAGGAGGCCAGCCAGGCTGAGAGGGGCAGGCAGGGTCTCGCTGAGGACTAGACAGGAAGTTTGCCCCCAGGGGCCTACGCCATGCAGGGGTTTGGTGGAGGTTGTTTTGCCTCTGTCAAAGCCCACCGTTCCCCAGGGATATCAGGGAACCTCAGACAGGGCCTGACCTCCTGGAATTCACCAGTTAGTCTGTGTGTCTGCCTTGGTGAGACGGAGAGTCTCTGCTTAGCATGTTGTCTGAGAATGTCTTTGTGGTTTCATCAGAGCAGAGGTTCCAGTTACCAGCTTGCACCAACAGGAAAGGAATTTGTCACCAGCTCCACTCTAAACATGAGGTTCAAAGCCCCAAATATTTATGAAAAAAGCCTGAAGTTTCTTCTATCTTCTTCTCCTTCTCTCTCTCTTTCTCTCTCTGCTTTTCTCCCAAGTCACTGTTTGGTCCTTGGTGTTTTCTTATTTGTCATGAACCATTTCTTTCTGGTTCTATGTCTTCTATCAGCAAGGCCCAGGCCAACTTATGGGGTTTCTGCTGAAGCTTCTTTTTCTGTTGAGAAACAAAAGAATAAATGCGATTATTCTCAGAAGAACAAAGAATCACTCTGCTGCTTCTTTTTTGTGGGTTTTGCAATTTTATGTTTCAACCCCTGTGAAAGAAAATTCAGAGCTAGAAGTAAAAGCCAAAGATATCAACTTACCTTTTATCTTGGGATCCTTACAGCTAAAAAGAAATCAAGGTACCCTTTGCCAAAACCTATGTTTAAATTATAAATATATTTCAATAAAATTGAGGCATAGTTAAAACATGGAAGCTATGTATTTTTTTAAAAGATTTTGTTTATTTATTTGACAGACAGATCACAAATAGGCAGAGAGGCAGGCAGAGAGGGGAAGGGAAGCAGGGCTCCCTGCTGAGCAGAGAGCCCAATGCGGGACTCAATCCCAGGACCTTGGGATCATGACCTGAGCCAAAGGCAGAGGCTTTAATCCACTGAGCCACCCAGGCGCCCCAGAAGCTATGTATTTTTGAGGCATATTTTAAAAGTGGGTAAATACTAAAACAAAGTTGTCAAAACTGAAGTCTATTTTAAAACACATTCCATTTAACAAATATAAGTTTTACTATGACAATAATGTAATTATGCTATTTGCAAAAACTTTCCAGAATTTACCAAAGTATTAATTTATCATGAAAACAGAAAGGAGGTCTGGGAATAAGACCTAAGATCAGAGTTGTATGATGAACGTCCTCTTTGATTCTGTTTTTATGCTTCCTTGGGGCTTTGGTATAATTTAATTTGAGGTCTTGAGGGGGGCATGAAAGATCATCCAAATGGCCCCCATCTAAGCCTTGTTTCTGGCTGGCTTCATCTTGCTCTGCCACTGGGGTCAGTTTTGTGCTTATGGCCAAGACCAAGAGAAAAGACCTCCACTTTCCACTCAGCTTGCTCTCCCTTCTTGCAATGGTGTCAACATGGTTGGACCGTGAGCCCTGCCCATGGTGCTTCCCCACTCTGGCCTACTGCCCCTGGAGCCCGGGGGGCCTCAGTGGAGCTATCCACAGGTTCTACTCATTTTCCCTTACACCACATGTACTCTTCTCCTCCAGAATCTGTACAAAATGACAAAGGGAAGCAAGACACATAGACTTACCCTGGCATAGAAAGATGGTACAATGGGCATGGGGCCCCAGCTTGAAAAAAAAAAAACAAAACAAAAAACAAAAAACCAAACCAAACCAAAACCAGAATGGGGAGGTATAAATTTTACCTCAGGTTGAGAAACCACCTCGAGCACTCATTTATCCATAGCTGCATTAGAGGGGCCCTCAAAGAGCCTGTGGTAGCCCTTTGAGACTAGTCTAGTTTTCAAGGTTGATAGGAATATTTGTAGATTAACAAATAGACCCCATAACTGTGCCTTCCAATGCAATTTTCTTGAGCAAAACTCTTAATAGAAATGAATCTCTTCTAGAGAAGTTTCTAATTAACTTCCAATATAGACCTTCAGAGTGGTAGCCACATACCTAATGGATTGCAGAAGGGGAAGGGAGAGCACCCCAAAACAGGTGGGGGATTGGCACAATAGAGAAACCCCAACATTTTTCATGCAGGAGCCAAGTTACTCTGTGTCTCTAAGGTACACATGGGACAGAGAGATGTGCACCAAAAACTTGGGGTTAAGAAACCAGAAAGGTGTCAGTCAACATAAAAAGGAAGAACAGACATGAATACACCTATGAATGATCATCCGTAAGAAAGCAAAGTGAATTTTCCAGATCTTCTTTGAAACTTATGAGAGGGAGAACTTAAAAGGGTGGGGTGGAAATTCATGGCACAGTCCTTATGAGTACGGCTCTAAGGTATGTGGAATGGCGCTCACATTGCCGTCCTCCAGGGTGCCATTTTTGTCTTGTTCCGTACACATGCAGTGATAAACACGGAACCTTCATTTGTTCGTTAATAAACTTGTTGCCATAATCCTGTCAGTTCCATGGAATCCTGCAATCTTTTAGCTGTGTTCTCCTACTTTGAGAGTCCCAAGGACATAAACCTTTAAAATTCCTTCCAAGTCCGTGTGTCTTGATGGCAAAACCCACATCTGTCCCCGCTGGTCCTCATTTTCTGGGGCTGGGAGGGACAGTGTGAGCGAGTTCAGGTGACCCTGCCTATGAATGCCCCACGACCTCTCTAGGGCAGGAAAACAGAAGCCTCTGGAATACTGCTGACATGGTGTTTCGAGAACATCCTGTCTGCCTGGATTCCAGAAGAAAGAAGGGGATTCCTTCCCAAAACCCAAGCATCTACTACCTACTAGGCCCAGGTAAATGCTGGGGATTAAGAGACACCTGCCTTTGTGCAGAAGGGGCCCCTACCTAGGAGTCAGAACGGATCAGAACCCAAGCATGACTACAAATGTCCCATCAATTCTCCAACTGGTCCTTCCCCGCAGTTTGTCTGGAAGCCAGTCTGCACGCTAGACTCACACTGGGATCCAGTGTGCATGGGAAATGCAAAGCAGTGTTCCTGCTTTTCAGACTGAGAAGGCCTTAGATCCCTCAGGAAGAAATTGTTCTTTAAAGATCTCCTATTTGGAGGGGCACCTGGGTAGCTCAGTGGGTTAAAGCCTCTGTCTTCAGCTCAGGTCATGATTCCAGAGTCCTGGGATTGAGCCCCGCATTGGGCTCTCTGCTCAGCAGGGAGCCTCCTCTCCCCACCCCCCGCCCCTCTCTCTGCCTGCTTCTCTACCTACTTGTGATCTCTGTCAAATAAATAAATAAAATCTTTAAAAAACAAAAACAAAACAAAAAAGATCTCCTATCTGGAAATATTTTGAAACTCCTGGGAAGAGTTCTTATGTCTACTCCCCTTCTTTCTTTTTGTATCTTTTGAGAGAACTCATGTTTGATTATGGATGTCTGGGTTATGGTCTCTGAGAAACAATAGATACTCTTAACCCACAGAGATATGAAACTATGCAGGTGCTAAGTAACACTGGATTCTAAGGAGCTGGAGTCTTGTGTGTGTGTGTGTTTGTGTGTGTGTGTGTGTGTGTGTGTGTGTGTGTTTCCACAACATCTTGAAAGTATTTTCTCTGTGTCAACTACAAATCCTAATACTAAAAGAAAGCTCTTGGTATTTGGAATATACATGTGCCATTCTCTCCCAGCAAGGTATGCGATTAATCCCTTATGTTCTCAGATAAAATGGTGGAGCAGAAAGGCCCAGGCCAACTTATGGGGTTTCCCCAGGGCCTCCATGCACACAATACGTATGTTTATCTTTTCATTTTCAGAAGTGACCACTGCATACTCCAGCCTGCAGAGAACGAGTAGCTAGGATTTGTTTCAATCGTTTTCCCAATGAAGAAGTAAATGAAGTCATCAAACCATCTGGTTGACCTTCAGCAATTGTTCACTGTATTCATTTATATCTGTAGGTAAACTGTAGTAACAAGTAAAGAGCTAGCCAGAGGAATAAGAATCCTGGGAAAAATTTAAGTGTTAAACGTTAAAATTTATAAAAGGAGGAAACGGGAAAAGGGAATATAGCCTCCTCCCGCCTCTCTCTTTCTCCCTAATCCTCCAGTGCTTCTCCATCTGCTCTGTAGTCCTGGATATTAGTTCTGCCTGTTTATGGTAACAAGTGGTTTTTGTATGTCCCCATTCTGGTGGAAGGGTAAGGAGGAAATCAAATCTGGGGGACCTCTCTCTAAAATCAGTCCTCTCTGCCTTTCAGAGGCTGAGCAGCTGCCCCCCCAAATTATGAAATTTTAGACAGAAACCTGGAATTCAAAACACTGGGCTGCCAGGTTCCTAAGTCCTTATCATTCTCCCTCAACTTTCAATCCTGGAGACCTAACTGGTTACTTAAAAACACAAATCTTTTTCAAATTGGAGCAGGACACACAAAACCAACAAACTAATTGGTGGGAACTAGGGCAAATGTTTGCAAAAGTGACCCAGAGTAAGATCATTCCTTCCCAATGTGTCCTCATCTGCTCTGAAGGTGTACAGGGTCCATGTTTTCAAAGGAAATCTTATTTGTAGGCTATCAGGCAAGAGATGACAAGAATAAAGGAAATAAGATGGGATCGGGAGGGAGACAAACCAAAAGAGACTCTTAATGTCATAAAACAAACTGAGGGGGGTGGGGGGGAGGGGTGTTGGGAAAGGGTGGTGGGGTTACATTATATGCTTATAGACAAATAAAAAAATGATAAATAAATAAATAAATAAAATAATACAAAAAATAAAAAACTAAAAAAAATATGGCATAAAAAGTAAAAAAAAGAGAATGTTGAATATAATCAGTATAACACTTTTTTCTCCTTTTAACAGTGCTTATTTTTTGCATAAATATGTTCAAGAAAAACACTGGAGAATTTGGCTCACATCTATGGTAATCCTTACAGGTTTTTCTTTTACATAAAGCCCACATAGATTTTCTCTTAATAGCAAAAACATTGGCTGTTTACATTCCATTTCATTAAAAAGGTAATTTTCCAAATCTGAAAAAAAAAAAAAGAGATGACATGTGATTAGCTGGCGCCACTGTAATTCTGGACATGGACCTCTTTGGCATTTTATGAAGCAATTCTCATGTCCTCAGGGGAAAGACAGAAAGATCTGAGAACTAGGTCTAAGTCTTATTCTCTAGAGTGGTTCAGCTCCAAAGCAGGGTAAGCTTCCAGCCCACACACTGGACAGTTGTGGAGATGGTGAATGGAACACAGCATGTTCATGGGGTAAAATAGATGAGAGGCTGACAAGGATATTCTCAAATTGTGATACTAAGAATGTCAGGGATGGATGATAAGAAGTGACATCCCATTCACCATGATCTACTGGTTAAAAGCAAGTCACAGGTCCTGCCCACACTCAATGGGAAGAAATTATACAGAGCATGATGAATATGGGCCCCTTAGGGTCTCTCTCCCCCAGTGGGTAATCTGAAATGTTGCCAGCTTTCAGTATCCATCACAGGAAAGGACTTTGCAGCTGGTCTGTGGTCAGTGCAAATAGCCTGGAACACCCTATAGCATTAGGGTATTAGTTCAGGGAAGAAAGATCATGTGGAGTTAATTAATTAATTAATTAATTAATTAATACTTTTGGTGTCATAATTTTGTACAATACAATAAATAATAATGCTTTATTAATGTACTATCTTAATTAGTCATATGATTTCTCTGACCCACTTTTCTACAAATTCATCAAAATGTAGCGAGTTCATTTTCAGTGGTCTAATTGAAAACCATGTCAGTTGCTCTTGGCAAATGCAAGAACAACAGTGATTCTTGATCTTGAGAAGGATCTTTCTGTTGATGCAACCATAACTGGAGTTAAGAGTATGTTCCAGGTTGGGACAACAACAGGACAAATTTCTGATGTTATTTCAAAGTAAGTTTTTAGTACATCTAGACTAGGATTCTAAATCTTTTTCCCAAAAGACTTAACCCTTTATACAAATCATTTTTACTTAATTCTGAATTTAATTTTAAACATAAATTTATACAATGGCATTTTCATATTTCCTCTGACATTTCCTGTAATGTGTAGAGTTTATACAGGAAACATAAAGGGACTTCATGATTTGTATATAATTCAAAATGCCCATTATGTAGTCAATTGCTGTATCTTCAATGACAAGAAATTTTAAAAAAATTTTAAATTACCTTTCCTGTTAGTAGGAATTAGTTCATTGAAAAATTCCCATGAAACTACTATTCTTTTTTGAATGGATGCAACAATTTTTAAATATAATTTCTATTTCTAAATTTGCTCTCCAATCTTGCTGCAAGTTTCCAAACCAGGCTCTAAATTCTTTGAAGAATTCTATAACTCCTGATATGCTTTATTGCAATGCCCATTGGTATGCTTTCTAAAGAGCTCTGGTGCTAACTTCATTGTGTATATGGTAGTCAGGGGGTGGTTTCCCCACACATTCAAGTAATGCTGGGACACCAGCTGGGTGTCCCACAATTCAACTCAGTTCTGACACTCTCTACCTGGAGATAGAGATAGTCTGATTCCACAGGTTAAGGGTTCAGTCCTATGCGACTGCCCCCCGCACCCCTCTCCAAACACACACAATTCAAATGCTGCTTGGGAATCTGAATCATCACGTGGGCTTCTATGATTGGCTATAGATTGGAGGGTCCAATGACTCCTCTTTGGCTCGATTAATTTGCTAGAGTGGCCCTCAAACTCTGAGAAACATTTTACTTCTAGGCTACCTGTTCATTATAAAAGGGACAGTAGAGGGAAGTGACATAAGACATAGGAAGTGACATAGGACAGGTGTGGGGGAAAGGGTGTAGAGCTTCTGTGCCCCATTCAAATGTGCCATTTTCCCTGAGTCTCCATGTTTGTGTCAATAGTAAGCTCTCTAAACCATCTCCCGACACTTTTTGGACTTTTAGGGAGGCTGCATTACATAGACCTGATTGTTTCAATCATTGGCCATTGGCCTTGATTCAACCTCCAGCCCCCTCCCCTTCCTGGAGGTCAGCTGGGTAGAACTGAAATCATGTAGTTAGTTCTTCTGGCAACCAGCCCCCTACCCTTAGGTAGTTTCCAAAATTCACCTCATTGATGTTCATTGCTCTCATCCATTGGGAAATTCCAAGGGATTTTGGAGTTCTGTGCCTAAAATAAGGATGAAGACCAAATATATATATATTTCTTATTATAAATCACAATATTGCACTTTCATTTTGTAACATTTTACTGAAATGTCTCCTGGCTGAACACAGGCAGTTCCCACCCTGTGCTCAGGATAGAGAGCTCATGTTTGTGCGGGTGCCACAGGGACAGGCTCCAGAGACAGATGGGAAAGCTGGTCTCTCCCCACAGGTCCCATCACTGAACTCTTGAGGTGCCTCTCCTTTCTTCCAGGGCTGTCGCAGCCACCAGTTTCTGCTGTTGCTCTGTCATCTCAGCTCAGGTCACCTTGGGAATCTTTAGGGCTCTGACCTGCCCCAGGTATGTCTGTATGTATCTGGTAAGTAACCAGGCCAGCTGCTCATCCTCACATGCATGCTGAGTACTGCCTGCTCTGCTTGTGGACCCAAGCCCACATATGTAGACACTATCACCTGGGTATCTCCCCTGCACACATGCATGCTTTGTTGTCCCACTAGACTTTGCATAAGTTCCAAGATAAAATCATTGAAAATTTCAAGATAGTCTCAGCAGAGTACTAAACCAAGTATGCAGCTTCTTGTGGCAGTGGGGGCCTGAGAGACTACACTGGTTCTATTACCCTGATGACAGAATCTTCTAGAAAATTAAGTGTCATGGATATCCTGCATGCTGCTGGCTGCTACTCTCTCACAGGAGCAAGCAGGGAAGAGCACACAGAACCAGGAAGAGAAGCTCCTTCCTCTTTTCATGTTCCTCTACTGTCCTTCTACTAACAAAGATTAATCATGCCAGTTAGCAAAGAGAAAAAGTTTAGAGGGTCCAGCTTCAGTATCCATGCAGGATAAAGAATGGATTTAGAGGAATAAAGAATTGAACTAAGTCACTTTGAGAATGAGTGGAGTCTGTAAGGCTAAAGGCAAAAGGAACTGTACGTAAGCACTGTACTCTAGTTGGTAAGCTTCCTTCCAAGAGGGGATGGGTGAGCAATTCTAAAACTACTATGTAAACTTAGATTGATGTATTTGAATTAAGTGAATGGTATGAGTCAGGTTTTACACTATTGGTTTGGGAGGTTACAGCTAAGCAAAGGGGGGAGTCTGGAATATCCCATGTGGTAATAGATCAAACCTGGAGACACCAGCATGAATCCAAGTGTGGCCCAACATAGATATACATGGTTACCTATGGAAATACTTTTAAATAGGCATACATGCCATGATTAGTATGTACACATATATCTCCTTGATCTGTCAGCTGAGTGGGAGGGCCCAGAAGCCTTAACATCCCAGTTGCAACAAAGATACTTGGAACCCAGATCTTGGTTTCTAATACTATTCTCTGATAAAAGGAGCCAGGGATCATTGGAGAATTGGCTGATTCAGGACTGGGGCAGGAAATACACAAGATGAGCTTGGAGGATCTCTAGTGCCTGAAGGTGAGAAAGTCTTCAAAAACAAAAGCAAAAACCTGCCATAGTAAGCAGGATATGTCAAAGGGATCCAGATGCCGACTAAAAGAGTTCCAAATAGTTGGAGCTGGAATGATATGAACAACCAAATAAATAATGTAGTTTTGGATTATTACTCAAAGTATGATATAAATACCAATATAAATAAATGATTGAATAAATGAATGAGTAGGAGAAAATAGACAAATCTCCCATGCCAAAGAACTGTAGATGATTTATGGAGCCACTCCTCCACCCTCCAGGTGATAAAGCATAGCAAAGGAAGGGACAAAAAAGAGTAATTTTACGATGGAGAATCTAACAAACCTCATCTCAAGCCAGGTGATCAGACTTAGCATTAACAGTGATAAGTCACACTGATAGCATGCACTCTTTAAATGATGTGGTAAGAATGGTCCGTAGCTCTGCGGTCTTCCTTCCAAAAGCACATTACTACATGATAAAAACCTCAGACAAATACCAACTGAGGAATATTCTATATTATAACTAACTTCAAAACTGTCAAAATCAGTGAAACTGGGGAAGTCCAAGAAACTGTCCCAACTAAGAGGAACCTAAGGAGAGATGATTAGTCAATGGAATGTGGGGTCCTGAATGGGATCCTGGGACAGACAAGGACACTGGGAAAAAACTGAGGACATCTGAGTAAAGAATGGATGTTAAAAATTTATCAACATTGGGGGGTGCCTGGGGGACACAGATGATTAAACATCCGACTTGGTTTTGGCTTGTGTCATGATCTCAGGGTCATGGGATTTAGCACCCCCCCATCCCCCACTCTACACTCAGTGAGGAGTCTGCTTGAGACTCTCCTTCCCTCTTCCTCTGTCCCCTCCCCCTGCTTTCTCTCTCTTTTTCTGGTTGTCTCTCTCTCTCTCTAAAATAAATAAATAATTTTTTAAAAAATAGTCTGTCAACATTAGTTCATTAACTGTGATGAGTATACTCTCTGAACATAGGATGTTAATAATAGGAAAACTTGGAGAGAGATGTACAGGACTGGAGACTGTACTGTCTTCACAGTCATTCTGTAAATATGAAACTGCTCTAAAAATAGTTATTTAAAAAAAGAATGGATTTGAAGCTACCTGCACCCAGGTAAGTGGCACAACGTGTTAATCTCCTTCACAGAGTATTCACCCCTGAAGGAGGCACAAACCAAATGGACAAAATGCTTGGATATACTCACCTCTGACAGCCTCTGTCCATAGTCATCCCAGTAAAGGCACAAAGAGCACATGAGTGAAATGGTCATGGTGCCAAGGATGAAGGCCACACATAGGCCATCAGCATGTACTCAAGTTTACCAAGGCTGATCCAGCTATCACCACTCATGAATGTCCAGCCTGCCCATTATGGGGGCCAATAATGAGTCCTTGACATGGCACCATCTCTCAAGAAAGGCAAAGGGGCCATTTGCTGCCACGTTGTCAGGTGGACTGCATTAGACCCTTTTCACATTCCCAGTCCTGCTTCCTCGTCTTCCACAATTGTTCAGCCCAAGGGCACTCCTTAATAAACATCTTACATGCTGACCTCCATCCTAGTGGCTGATTCCCAGGGAATCTTACCTGTGACAATGTCCACTAAGTGTCAGGATCTATGCCAAGAGAATTACATTTGTCATCTCTGGTATTCTTCTCAATACACCGAGATGTTCTCCATGGTGGTTACCTTTGAGAATCAGGGCAGGGAATCCCAGAGGTTTATTAACTTTCCCAGGGTCCTGTCACTTTTAGGTCCAACTGTCTCCCAAGGCTGTGTCTGGGAGTCTACCGTGCTAGCTACAGCCATTGTAGTGAAAAAGATCAAGACACTAATAATTGTTTCCCATCATAGACCAGACATTGTGCTGGGCACTAGTATCCATACATCACTCGATTTTCACAGCAACTCAATTATGGAGTGCTATCCCCACTTTTACACATCTATAAAACTGAAGCTAAGGGACTTTCCCAAGCTAAGAGATAACATTTGTTATGGAACCCAGGCCTGTCTGACTCCAAAGACAGTGACTTCTCCTGTAAACCAGGTTTCTTACTCTAAGTGAAAGAGACATCCAGGGAGAGTATGAGATCTTGGAGGCCTTGACACATGCATTTACCTACAAAAAGCTCAGACTATATACAATATCCATGGAAATACCTACCATAAATATGGGTATCTTTTTTCTAGAGTGAGCCTTGGAAATTTCTTCAAAATGTCTCTCACCAGCCTCTTAAACCCTGTGGTTACCTGTGATAAGGGCACTCATATAAGTTTTGATCCAAAGCATGATGCTTAAGAGTGTCATGGGATAGTAGGAGCAAGCCAGAGTGGCCATGGAAAAACAGAGAAGAATCCTTACCCTACTACTAGGAAAAATGTTATGCTTCTTAGGTGATACATTTATAGTTCATATTTGGTGTCTCCAACCAAGCCACATCATAGGTTGGGTCTGGGAGAGAGTGGTTCAGAGTGATTCTCTCAATGGCTCCAGCCTTAATGCATTAAGTTTTCCCTAGCAAATTCAACCATCATCCTGGCCTCTTAATCACACGGCCACTCAGTTCTGCTCTGATATAAACACTGTGCATTTCTGATTTGTGGAATTGTTTTCCTTTAATTAAATGAAGTGGGGTGGGGGGAGGTGTGGCTATTTTCAATTCTCTGTACAAATTACTACCCCGTAGGAACGAATAATGTATTGTAAGTAGTACTTATTCTATTTATTGTGCC
>ML096566.1:13505-25732 GCA_003697995.1 Taxidea taxus jeffersonii
TTGCAATCTCTCAGGAACCATCTCAGAAGGACTAAAAATGGACAGTCTGGTAAGGCTCCATATGGCAAGCCATGGGCACCAGAGGGGAGCCTATAGAATTGGTATCATCTGTGCAAACTTCCTGACTCCAAGAAGAGCAAACTGGGGCATAGGCAGGCAGAGGAAGGGAGAGATTTCCTGTTTATTAGAGAAACAGACTCTTGCTTGGCTGAAATAAAATTTGTAGGATTATCTCGGAACCCCAGCTTCTCATAGTATCCATCCCAACAGGCGGTTGCAAACTTAGTACAGAATGTCAGGCTTAGTGCCCCCCTCCTGTTCTTTTAATCAATGCTCCTGCAACAAAGCCGTGTTTGTCCCCCTCCTGAGCTTGGATGCCCCCAACCCAACCCAGCCTGAAAGCATTTCAGTCTTTGGCATTCCTATTGACCCTCACTTATCCCCAAGATTTGGCTAGAAGGTTTGACCTTCTGAAGGGTTTCCAAAGTCAAGGGGAGCCTGAGTCAGAAATAGCAGATGTGGGGTCTGAATTTAGAGCAGACCCAGCTCTCCTCTGCCCCCTCACCCTTTCAGTTTTCTTTGATTGATAATGGAAATCTCCCCTCTCTTTCTGATCCTACCTCTATTTCTCTTTCCCCAGATATCTCCCTCCCATAAACAACAGGAACGACTGCCTTTCCACTCAACAGCCTTGTCTCTCGGGATCCTAAGTATTTCCAGGTAGGGGAGTCAGCTACCCGGCTAGCTCATACCTTCCTCCCTCATTTAATCAATTCTTCCTCTAGTTTGTCAAATATTTCTTTCATCAATGACACGTTTGCTATGGGGGAGGGTGAAGCAGAGCTGGAGAATGGAGGCGTTGGGACAACAGGTGTGGAAATCTGCTTTGGCCAGTCGTTTTGGGTTAAAAAGCAAGCTGTGTTAAGATGTCCAGTGACTTTGATTTTTCCAGAGGGCACCGTTCACAATTTGTGGGGGTGGGGGGAGGAGAAGAAAGAAAGAAGAAAGAAAGAGAGAAAGAAAGGAAGAAGGAAAGAAAGAAAGAAGTGCTTGAATGTCCACATCTGGGGTGAATATGTGTAAAGGCGAGAGATAGCATGGAGGAAGTAGAAGACTGGCCAAATTCCTAATAAGCCACAGGAGGAAGACCAAGATGGGGCTCTGTATTTTTAGGGGTGACGGAATACTTCCGGCCTGTGAAGGCTTGAGATTTTAATTATAGGATCTGTGGATGTCAGCAGAGATCTTTTAAAAGAATAACTTAAGTGCCTAAAATCCCCCCAAGAATACAGAGCCAGTTTTAGAAATGGCCATCAAAGACAACAAAAGCGAAATGCGCAAATGCTTTCTACGCAGGGTGGTGCTGGGCAACCAGCTCGCTTTCCAGCACCCCCCAAGCCGTTGCTAGGAGACGGGAGGGCTACACTTCCATCATCTCCATACTTGCTGGGAGATTGAGTAATTGGTCTCTGGATGTGCGTGTGCTGCTTCCCAAAATATCTCTTTAAAAAGATGTGAGAGGGATGCGGAGCCAGTAGGTAGGATGATGGAGGGCAGACTGTGTCCCAGGAGGGCAGCGGGTTCCAAGAGCCAAGGGGGAAGCTAGGTGGGGGGTGGGGGTACCCTTATGCGGGACAGAAATGGGGAGCTGCTTATAGCTTTCCCAGATTCTTTCCCATCCTCAGTCCTGTTATTTGGGACTAATCTCCTAAGTGGAGTCTGGAAATTGGTGGGGACAGCTAAAATTTAGGGAGCAACGTGGTTTGGTTTTTTGTTCTTACTGCTGAGCTGCAGTAAGGCTGGAAGAAATATTTCAATTTTATTTTGTAGATATTTAAACTGTAAATACACACCCTTCATTGTGCTTGATTATAGGTGTTGAACCCTGTTCTTGGGGGGAAGGGAATGAAGGAAGAAATGGGAACACACAAGCACACAGGCCACTGTGATGAAGAGGAAGATACAGATGCATCAGGTCCAAGAAGCCAAAGAAATAGGACACCAAGGCCCATAGCTGTAGGGTCTCTGGAAGTTAGGAAACCTGGGGATGAGACTGAGTACTGACCATAATGGCCGTGTGACTCTTCATGACACTGCCATGCCTCAGTGTCCTCATCTGTAAGCTGACAGCGGTAAGCAGGTGTATTCCCAAAGCATGCTCCCGATCTCCAACTTCATGGGGTCTACAACTAGTCCCACATTCTCTCCATAACCAAGGGAAGTTGTCCTATTATTTCCTCGTGGAGGTCTTCAACTCTCCCTTTTAATTAATGGGGGGGACTGATTGATTCCTGCATTTTGCATTTTTTCAAAAATCTGTTCCATTGACTGTTGTTGGAAGTCTTTAAGAATAGATGTAGGGATGGAGCAGCTGACTTTTAAATATTATTATTTTCCTTTTTTGGGGTCACACTTTCACACAATACTTGCCATGTTCAAAAATCTAATTTTTAATAGCATCACTTTTTGCGGTTTTGACCCAAGGGAGGAGGGTGGAAAGAGACAGGGGTTTGGGGTATATTATCATCATATCCTGATCTTATAAATGAGAACTAAGAATCTGGGAAATTTTCCTTCAAGTGTCGTAAAATTCTATCAAGAATTAGGAAACTCCCCATCTAGTTCTGACTCTGTCCCTAAATCACGAGACCATGACCAGACCCTTATCTGCAAAATAGGGGGTGGAGGGGGGGGAAAGCCCGTGCTCTGGTCTCACAGGGATGTTAGGAAGCAAAATGCCGTAATATATGTAAATGTACTTTGGAATGTAGAAAGGGTGTACAGAATGTTCTGCATTCTTTTCACCGCGTGCCTTAGAAATTTATTCATTTATTCAGCAAGCGTTTTCTGAGATGCTGCTGCCACCAGGCCCTCGTTAGGTATTCATTCACATGGCACGTACACATGGTCAATGTCATCCGTCGTCCACCCTGCCCCACAGTTCCAGAGAGTGACTCCCAGTTACTACAAACGACTGAGCCCTCGACGACCATGCCCCCTGAATACTAGACATTCTCTTAGGCTGAACCTTTGCACAGTGAGAAATGCTCTCGAGTCACTCCCACGAGTGTCTGTTTTATTTTGTTCTCGAACACTCCCAGTGACACAAACCTCAGACACTTCACTTCCTGTGTTAATGAATGCCAGTGTCTAATCATTGTACAAGCAGATGTTCCTTAGGAAAAACAAATAAAATTAAGGCTATCTTTAGGTTAGCAAACACCCCCACCCTTGGCTGAGCAGGCAAATAAGCAATGCCGTTCACTCCCCCCTTTTTTTTTTCCTGTCATCAGAAACTGCAAATCTCACTGTCCCATGGGACATCCAGATTCCCTTACGTTCTTTGTTTTTAACAGAATCCAGAGGAAATTTTAGATGGCTCTTAGATATATGGGCTGTGGACCCCTGTTAGTTGTGTGTTTTATCAGTGGAGAAGAGACACACCTCACTTTTAATCTCCCTGATCTCTTAAAAAGTTACTTTCTGCTTCTGTCAAGAAGAGTTGAAGCCTGAAGAACAGGTAGGGGAGAATGAGCTGATGGGAATAAAGAGGAACTAGGGAACTGTGGGCTGGGCATTGGCTTTACCAGGCAGAGCTGGGTTCCTTGCCCTTTCTTCTGGGTATTTGGCAAGCATTCTAGAGTTTTCTGTAGGGGGATGGATGTGGGAGGAAGAGCACAAGGGAGTCATAAAGGGATGCCAAGTAATACTGAATAAGAGTTATTCTGTGTACTCCCAGGAGATTGGAGCCCATGGGAGGCAGATGTTGGTTCCGCACCAGGAAATGTTTGCTAAGGAAGCTTTGTAAAATGCAAATGGACTTTGGTGGGGGCATTGGAGAGGGGGGCAGGAGGATGTGTTCAAATAAATTCTCTCTCACTAGGGCTGGACCCCTCTGACAAGGATGTCCAAAGGATTACCCTCTGCAGCCCCTCCAACCCTGTGAACCTGTGATGCTATGGGAGGGCCCGGACAGCCATTCTGATCCATATTCATCTCTCTACCCTAAAGCTGGAAAGGCCACTGTTTGTCTCCAAAAAGCTCTCTCTCTAAACTAAGAAAGTATTACATAACTTTGCAAATGCTTTTTGTAAGTCCACTCTAGGAAAGTCCCGTGGTCAGGCTGACTTGAACAAAAATAACTATCATCCTAAAGATGCCGCAGGATTGTTCTAGTTCGTCCTGGTAGTTGGAAATGGCCAACCAGAAAATGACAAATAAAAATCACAATATTGTCATACCAACAAGAGCAAATGGCTAGATAGTGAATAGAGCAGAACTATTAGAATACTATGATTTAGGAGAAGATTTATGAGGATAAAATCAGTATCTGGTATGTGTGTTCCCAATTCAGCTGTCCATCACTCTCTGGGATTGCACACAGCAATCTGGTAGGACTGAATGTAGACTCCCGAAGAGGGACCCTGACCTTGGGGCTGTTGCATAATTAATGTCAGCATTGCCCCTTGCAGTGATCTAGGGTTAGCATTTCATAATAATACGGTAGAACTCCAACTCCAGCGGATCCTGCCAGCTCGGTTTTCATGATCACAAGAGAGGTCCAAACCTGTGGTTGCTCTGCATGTTATAGCAAGCTAGCAGCAGGATGGTCCTCATCAGAATCTACAGTTCCAGAACCACCAGCTGTTCTTCTGGTTTAAGGGGGAGCTGGAGTCCCAGCCTTTTAGTTCGTCAGGACTAGTTGATTGATTGATTGCCTTAAGCACTGGGTCATGACTGGATTCCATAATGTTGTACAGGAAACTTGTTTTCGGAGAGAACATGTAGTTCACTACTCAACTTCTTGGATACTGATGATCGGCTTCAAATCTATTTGTGCTCCATCTAGCATTCTTGAACTTAAGTTCTAGACCCTTCTCTGCCTCGCCCATTCTCTGCTGAGTCAATACCCACAAGTCAAGACCCAAAATATCTAGGTCTGTCACGAGGTATTTTTTGTCTGGATGGTTGAAATTTTGGGGCCTCGCTTTTCCATCCCCTAGAAGAGTATTTCTTCAACCTAGCTGCACATTAGAGAATCTGGGGGGGGGGATGCCTATTTCTTGCCCCCCCTTGGACTGATAGAAACTAATTCTTTCTGGGTGAGGCTTTGACTTCTACATTTTCCAGAGTTATCCAAGTGATTCTGACCCACAAAAAAAGGTGAGAAGAATTGCTCTAATATTCATCTTGCCAAAAAAATAAGACTATGTAAACAGAGCCCTTATCTCAAATTAAGGAAGAAAGCTTTGAGATTTCCAAGGAATATGGAAGATCGAACAGGTACATGGAGCCTCCCATCTTGTTCTGAACATGTACATATGCTTGATAAACTATAATAGAATGGGGAAAAAAGAAAAAAAAAATCTCTCCAAGCCAAACGAAAGTGAAAGCTAAATTAAAGTCTTGGAGGTAAAGCCTTGTGACCCTTCTTGAGAGGAGATAGTCACAACACCTGGTGGAGAGGGCATCAGGGAGGTGATGAGCTTTCAGGGATTGCTCCAGAGTGACTGATGCCTTTGTCCTGGATTCAGACCCCCTCAACTCTGGTACCAGCACCACTGGATGGTGATAAGCAGTAAATTAGGATATTTCCTGGGAATCAATGAGCCTTGAGACCCATGTCTTACCTGAGCAGAGGGAGACATACTCAGTAATTGTTGAGATTGATCTTGCCCCTGTGCAATGTGGACTTGAGTCAAACACAACCTGATTTAAAGGAAAAGAAGAAAGTAGCATTTCTGACACTTGGTTGGTATCTACAGATCCATATTTCCCACAGGATAAAAGGCTGTTCTTGTCCTTAAGGAGGTGGTTACATTGTCCACATGGTGATTAACTTTAAAATCTGTGTACAGATGTGATGTGTGTGTACGAGTTAAATCCAGCCTCTACACTAGAAGTGATTAGATATCGTGACGTATATAGTGCCATGTAGATATCCTGTAGCTGGCATAAAAATGCAGTGCCCATGGGAGTAATGACTTGAGTAGTTAATTGGTATTTAAAATATTGTTACCAAAGCAAGAGGGTGTATTAATTAGCATCAGGAACATTAGAGGTTTTTGTAGCTATGGAATGACTGATTCAGAAGCACCATCCTTCCCACATGAAGGAGGCAAAAGAATCTGGCAAGCCCAGCATTCTCATGCCAGAAAGGCAGCTTCCTAGGTCTTATGTTGTCCCTCCCTGTCCCCTGATCTTTGTGTATCATGGCATCTGCCTCAGAGCATGACTTCTAAGCAAGGACAGGGAGGGGGAGTTTCCTGGCCCACGTAGCAGGGCTATGGTCTTGATGAGACATCATTGTTTGTTTGTATGAGTCTGGTCTGAAGCTTGCATTCATTGTAAAACACTATCTGCAGATGGTGGTGGGGGGAGTGGGTGCAGGGTAGTTAGCTGTTAGATAGCCCTCACCATGGGAGCCTATTGCAGAACACAGCATGAGGGAAATGGCCAAATGTACAGGGATCTTGTTGCAAAAGAGGTTCTGACATCCCCTTAAGCCTCATAACCCCATTGTGAGGTGGTTCCCTCTACCTGCAGGCTCATCCTCCCCCAGACTGATGAGTGGTTGAGGGTGGGGATTAGGAGCACTAGAAAAGTACCCCAAAAACCTTGCTGGGGATGCTTAATTGACCCTGGGCTTTGGCTTAGGGGCCAAATGCTCACCTTGTCCCTAATGACCAAAGATCTTGCCCCCCCTACACTACATTTAACTTCCTAGAAACTCCCTAGTCTCCTCGACCTTGAATCTTGGCATTAGCTCCCATTGGTAACCTCGTTCCCAGAAGACTGAGCTGTTGGGTTGCTTTCTACCAGACCCTAAACACCAAGTCATAGGGCCAGCCCAAGTCTCAGCTGCAGGCCCTTGATCAGCTGGCCAGATGTCTGCATGCCTGCATTTCTGCCTATTGCCTGGTGTAGGAGCCCTTGAGCATCAGATGCCTCTCTTCCTGGCAAATAGGAAGCACTACATCTAAGGTCAATTTATTTTGATCAAACTTCCTGGCAAGTATCTTCACTTTTAGTGTCTCAGCTGGATATAATAATAGTACCTGCCTCGCAGGGTTGATTTCAATGTCAGGTAATACACTGTAGTTGATGATGGTCTCCAAAAAGATATGCCCATGGTGTAATCCTGGACCCTTTGGATGTGACCTTGTCAGCGAGAAGATGTAAGGATCTTGAGACAAGGGACATGTCCTGATTATGCAGGTGAGCCTTCAACGCAGCCACACATGTTCTTGTAAGACAGACTCACAAGAGATGAGGTGCAAAGAAGAGGAGGGGACAAGGTGACCACTAAGGAGAAATTGGAGAAATGTGGTCACGGGCCAAGGAACATCTGGGGCCACCAGAGGCTGGACTGGGTAAGGAATAGATTCTCCTTTAGGGTCTCTGGAGGTAGTGTGGCCCTGCCAACACCCCCATCTCAGACCTCTGACCTCCAGGACTGCAAAAGAATCAATTTCCGTTGTGTTAAGCCACCCAGTTTGTGGTCATTTTGTGATAGCAGCCACAGGCCACTAACGGAGCTACATAATACTGCGGCATGCCGTAAGCATTAGCAAGGTTACTCATCACAGTTCTGCAGGAGTGTTGCTCGCAACAGGAAATTAGGCGTCTTTCAGGGTGAACCTCAAGAATGTGTTTGAGGAGGAAACAGACAAGGGCAATGGAAACCTTGACCTTGGATTTGGAATTTAAACCGATACTGTTGTAATTGTCCCAACAATGGGACTATCAGAATATGGTCTGGAGGAAGTGTGGATCTTTAGTAATCCAGATTGGTTTCTAGCTGGCCAGGTGCCAGTAAATTTAACCTTTGTCCTTCAATCCGGTTTCTTCGGGTGGGATATCCTCTCCATCCCACAGGGACTCATGATCTTATTCAGATTTTTGGACACGTTGTTCCCCCCCCACACACACACAGCTTGAATTCCCCAAGTCCCTGCTGAGTGTTATTTTTTAAATTTTTTTTAACTCAAGGAAAACATTATCTGCACAGTGAGAGGGGCTTTCATGAGGCAAAGTTCCTGAGGAACTGGATTTGGGGATAATCCACTGCCAAACTTTACGTTCCTGAAGCCTCCACCAGGAATGTTGCCCAGATGTCTCCTTTCCTCTCAGAGGAGATGAAGGGGAAGAGATCAGACACTGGAAAATAAGACTGGGAGATCCTGAGATGTAGGAGTGTGGGTGGGCCACCTGCTGGCGAGGCAGACAGGTTACAAGACCCCTGAGAAGCCACCCGCGTATCGCTCTCTACCGTTTCGGTTTAGAAAACACCAGTTAATGCAGAGGTCTAGAGAGTGTGCCATTTTCCTTTGGGCTACTGCTCCTGGGTCATTATGATCCTCAATAATGCTGCTACCCTGGGATGCTGTGATATCCAACTTGTCTCTTGGCAGGTTTCTTAGGTCTGACCTGCTAGAAACCCAGTGATTCCTTCTCCTTACTCTGTGCTGTGCAACACGGTAGCCACGAGCCACACGTGGCTATTTACATGGGAACCTACTGAAGCTAAGTAAAATCTAAAGTTCGGTTCTTTAGTCCTACTGGCCACATTTCAAGTGCCAACTAGCCACACTGGACAGTGCAGGTTGAACGTTTACGTTTATCCTTAATGATGTTCTAGTTATCCAAGATAGAAGCTGAAAGTGCCAGATTATGGAGGGATCCACCAGGGGACTTCTTCCAAAGGCCACATACTCTTCTTTCCTTCAACTGATGAACAGTGCAGCCATCTGCAGTGACCCTAATTAAAATACAGACAGACGGTAAAATCTTAAAAAAAAAAAAAAAAAAAAGGGGGCGCCTGGGTGGCTCAGTG
This sequence comes from Taxidea taxus jeffersonii, assembly GCA_003697995.1. Taxonomy (NCBI): domain Eukaryota; kingdom Metazoa; phylum Chordata; class Mammalia; order Carnivora; family Mustelidae; genus Taxidea; species Taxidea taxus. The sequence continues at coordinate 22,342 of ML096566.1, forward strand.
GGTTAAAATAGAGACAGACGGTCGCAAAAAAGACAGACGGACTGCCAAAAGAGTGCACGTGCCATGTGAAAGTGCTCTACATTTTTAAAGGAATCATCATGTAACCTTTAGTGTCTCTTTTGGAGGATGTTATTTATTGTAAGACATCATTTTTATTAAATACACTGTAGTACAAGAGACTTTCCATGTCAGGTTGAGAGAAGCTGGTCACATGATTTACAAACAAAACTTTTTTTTTTTTTTCAAACACTGTTATTCTGGTGTCACTTTGAAATCAGCCAAGATGCAGTGGGTCTTAGTAAAGCAATGGACCTCAAAAACAGATCGCAAAACAAGAACCAGTAAGTATCAGCACAGAGACGTCACATTAAAAGGAAAATAAAGCAAATAAAAAGAGAGTTCCAAATACCAGGTCACAATTTAAGGGGCAATGTATCTTCAGAGAGATATTGAAATGTGTGTGTGTGTGTGTGTGTGTGTGTGTGTGTGTGTGTGTGGCCTGGGTATATACAAACATCTCTCAGTGTACAGAAGCAGATGTAGAGAGTGTCCACATCTATCGGCAGATTTGTAAGTGATGGGTAACGATCAATGAATGCAGGGAGCAATAGTTCACAAGAATTTGGTCATTTATGAAGGGATTACATATTTAAAATCCACATTTAATCCAAAGACCTCGTATTTAAAACGTTTCCAGTTGTTTTATACAGTATTAAAGCAATAGTAAGATATACAAGCTGCAAGATGTAGGCCTTTACATATTTCATTTTCTCCGATTTTTCTTTTCCAGCCCGAACGTGTGGCTATTCGCAGCTTTTGTTACACTTGCCCCATTATGTTGAACGTTCAGCCAAACTTTGCTCAGAATCATTTTTGTTAATGCACAGACCAAAGGAAAGAAAAAGAAAGAAAGAAAAAAAAACCAAACCAAAGGAAACCACGGACCTGGCCTAGAACACATAGACTAAAAAAACGACATCCCCATGTGTTCTCGTTTCGTCTCCTGAGACGTATGTAAAGATGGCAAAAGAGTTGCTTGGTTGCTGTTGTGAATTTCACAGTGTTTTGCCTGCAACACATACACACACACACATATATATTTTTTTGCTTTGCTTTGTGTTGGTGATGAATGGAGCCAAAATATATATATATACACATAAATAAATAAATGAATAAATAAATAAATACATAAATAAATAAAGGTAGAAGGAGAAGGGGGGCACAATGCAAAAACTAAGAATATTTAAGAACCTTTGACTTGAGCAGCAGTGATTCATTTCAGCCCCAACAATGAGAAAATACCCTTGCACGTGCTGTCTATCTAACTGCAAATGCCTCCCGCCCCAGATTCTTTAGAATAACATTTGCTGTCACGACCTGGGAGTCCCTGCATTCCACAATTATGCCCTGTGAAGGAAGTGCTTTAACTTCCATTAGCCATCTGTGGCTTGGGTCACCAGCCGTTCCCCTCATGAGATTTTCTGTGATGGACGGAACCGAGCTCAACATTGGGAATAAAGATCCTCAAATGGGAGGGGAAAAAAAGAGAGAGAGAGAGCAAGCAAGAGAATTGAGGGTGTGTGTGTGTACGGAGTCATTTATTTAATTAGACAAACAATTTAATATTATTGGCATTATAGAAGATCCAATTTGCAAAAAGGGAAGGTTAAAAAGAAACATCTGTTCCTGACCAGGGGATCCTTTGTCATAGCTCTTTGCAAAGGACAGCACTTTATACTGTTGCTTCACATTCCCACTCAGCTATGGGAATTCCTAGGAGTCGCTCTCCTTGCGGCGGGGTCTTGGACTTCTCACTATTGGCCTTTGAGACACTGGGCTCCCGACATTCCGGTTGTCTTCTGGAATGCTTGGACTCTGAACAGAAGTGTACAGGGGTCACCGTGGGACAAGGTGAGCATAACATAAATGTGCAAAAAGATGACAAAAAAAAAAAGCAATTTTCCTTTCCCGGACCTTTACATAAGGAGATCTATTTCAGTCTGCATTCTCCTTTGCAAGGAGCCAAGGAAAGGACTCAGTGTAGTGGGATGGCTTTGATTCAGTTGTTTTGGGAAGCACATTATCTTAAATATGTCTTCCACCCATGCAGTACCGCACAAAGTTGAAAAGTGCGATGTAGTCCTACCCACATGGAGAATGGAAGCACTAACCGCAAAAGGACATTAGAAAGTTTTGGTTATTTAGCAGATTTAAGCAAATTAGTCATACTGCACCCTACTTATCATTATCTCTAGTATTGTGTGCCTCTACATTTATACATAAGCACACAAACACACCGTGCCTGTGTGCCTGGATATGTATAAATCCAGTATTTATAACACACACATAAGTACGTGAAAATACCACAGGTAGTGCGGATGTGAACACACGTGTATAATATGAATTCTGATAGGATCTTTTATAGCATAGTTCAAAATGTTTTCTAAAGAAGCCTGATTATGACACTGGTCCAGTGTACAAGGATTTAGCTGAAGCTATAAGCATGATTCTATGTCACAATATTTCAGCTACTTGTCATCTCACGCATTTCCTTTTGTTCTTCTGACCGTGTTCTGCTCTGTGAGTTTATCAGGGTGCTTGCTTTCTTGGACCACCTGTCTGTATCCTGGAGTCTCTAGCAGAATCATGAACTTCAGAATCAGAACACTTAGATTCAATCCCCCTGGTGCCAGAAACGAGCCTGGAGATTTCCAGCATGCCACTCAACTTCTCCGAGCCTTGATTTTCTCACTTAATAAAAAATGGGAATAATTGGCTAACAGAGGTGAAGGGTGCCTGGAAAACTATGATGTGATCGGTAAACGGAAACGATGGTCAGGCTGAGTTTGGGTGAAGGAATTAGGTTTGTCCCTACTGCTGTTGGAGTTTTTCACGAACTGGGCAGCAGGCCATATTCTGTGATCGTTACACTTCAGAACAAGGATGTTCCTTTTCTAAAAATCAAAAGAGCATGAGAAGAGGGGATGGTGGAAGAACAGGGATGACTATTTTAAGCTATTCTCTGGTTCGTTCAATCTGGTATTCTTTCAATGCGAGACGTCTCTGAAATCACACACTCTTGAGACAACAGAGGAAAAAAATAATAATCAGCAATATAAATAACTATAAAACTTTGCACTTGCATAGAATCTTTCATTTCAAGACCTAGAGGGACTTGTCAGAAGGTAAGGAGTTTTTGTTTGTTTGTTTTTGCTTTTTTCTTTCAGAGGAAAACACATTGGAATGGTATAGAACGCTCCCATCTTCTCATTTGCCTTAAACAAATCCTTGCTTTAAAACTGCGCAGCCCTTCTTGAATTTGATCCCTTCGCATATTTACCTCTTTTGCTCTCTGTTAAAATAAAACAAATAACTTGCAGCTTCTCCCCCC
>RCUC01089305.1:0-27321 GCA_003697995.1 Taxidea taxus jeffersonii
TTTTGTTTGCCCACATAGTATCTTGAAAACTGGGAAATTTCACGTTTAAAAAGGCCAGCTTCTCTTAACTTAGAACATCTGGTAACACAGAGCTAATATCCCCATACGGATCCAACAATCAGCAGAAGCTGAAGAGTGCCTTTTCCTTTCAGCCAGGACAAACTCACTCAAAACTTTAACAGGCTCTACCACTCTCTCTTGTTTCTACTTACACGTGCATGCGCATACACACACACATACATACATACACACACACACACACACACACACCCCTGCCCACATAAAAACACACACATTCTATACTAGTCTAAGGCTGCCATAACTAAGTACCACAGGCCTGGGGGCTTCAACAACACAAATTTGTGTTCTCAAAGTCCCAAAGGCTAGGAGTCCAAGATGAAGGTGTCAGCAGGACTGGTTTCTTCCAGGGCCTCTCTCTTAGGCTTAGGGATGGCTGCCTTCTTCCTTTGTCTTCACATGCTCTCTCATCTAGATGTGTCTACATAAAAATCCCCACTTCTTATAAGGACACAAATCTTCTCTGATCAGTTCCCACCCTGATGACCTCTTATTAATTCCATTTCCTCTCTAAAGACCCTATTGTAAATACAGACACATTCTGAGGTACTGGGGGTTAGTACTTCAGTGTACGAATTTGGGGCAGTGGCAAACTTTGGTTTGTTATCTAACTTGTAATAGCTTTGTTTCTTATTCATCAACTAGCCCATAGAGAAAGTGACTTAAAAATGAAATTCGTAAAGTACATTTCAAAGAGATAAAACATTTTAAAGACAGGAAGAACCTGAGACTATTTCCTCCAGTGGAAAGAATAGTTTTCAAACCATTTTAAGCCATAGCAATTTCTAACAAAAGTTAAGATACTGGGCCTATGTGAACTAGAATTTGAAGACGGTGATCTAATCCAAATTCTTCAGGGTATATATGAGAAACCTAAGGCCCACCCACATGGCCAAGGCCACAAGGAGATGAGAGCAGGAAAGGACTGGATCCCATGTCTCCTGCCTCCCACAGTTCCTTCTCTCTGCATGACTCTATCAGGTCAGAACATCAGTGGAACTGGCCAAGACTATTTTGGATAATCCTGATATGGAAACATGGACATGGAAAGCCTGATATGTTATTGGTGGGAGGAGCAGCTTGGAGCTGTAGGTGTAGCTGGAGGTGTAGGATTCAGGAGGGCCAAGTTCTAACTGTGCTTTGTCAGTACCGGCCATACAACCCTACAGACAAAGAGCTTGGCTCACTGTTCTTCTTCATGTACAGCACAGCAGGACCAGACTCGTGGGCTTTAATGTCTTTTCCAGTGCCAAAATCCTAAGATTCCAGAATGTTAGGCTTAGAGGAAGAGGAAAGATGAGCAGAATTACTCTATTACTACAAAAGAACTGTGATAATTCTTGCCCCCAGATGCATATTTTTGGCAATGGCCAGTCCTACCTTCTCCACACACAAAGCACCCCACAGAGAAGTCCTCAGATCCTCTGATTACCAAGGTCCCCTCGACATCCATCTTGCTATCCTAGAAAAGAAAAAAAACAAAGATGGCACAAGACATTCTGTCAGAGTGTCTTCTACAGACCCACACTTTTTTCTCAGTAATAGAAACTAAGCACTTTGCACCACATGGGAAAGTAGGAGCAGGAGTGTGGGAGGAATTGCTATGCTGTTAGGGAACTGTAATTATAAAGCTCCAGAGTTGAAATGGCAGGAATTTGTTCTCCAACCAACATTCCAGTGACAATGAACTTAGTACTTCATAAGTTGGCCCAGCATGAGCCATGCCAATTCACACAAGTACTTTATATCATTGTGAGCCACAACCTCAGGCCCCAAACATCCAAACTTCAGTTTGGACACCCATGTTCCCTTCCTTTTCCCAGACATACAGCAAGTTGACTTTTCCCAGCTTCTCCCTGTAGTTATCTGCAGCCAGAGAACAGAGTTCTGGCCAATGGAATGTGAGCCAGGTGTTTTGTGTCTTTTCCAGGCCTGGTCCATGAAAACCTCCCATATGTGATCCTTTTTCCTTATATTCCAGCAGAATGAAAGGGCTCTAGAGCCACGGGAGGCTGGGTCCATGAGGAAGGAGCTAGGTCCCGGACTTTAATACATGAGACTGAGACATAGCCTTACCTCTATCCTCACTGGCCTGTGATAGGGGCAAGAAGTAAATTTTGTATTCTGTTTCATCCCTGGGGTTTGGGCCTTGTCTGCTTCAGCAACAAGCATTACCTTCTTTAATACATGCATCCTCTAAAGCACATGACAAACCTACTCCTTGTCTATCTGCCAGAACCTGAAATATGCTAGGATAACTCCCATCAAAAAAGTCACAGAATGACAATTCTGTTTTCCTTCAGTATTTTCCTCCTCTTGGCTTTCCCTGGTTTAAGCAATTCCTTGATACACTGTTCTGAACACATTGCACCAGGACTGGGTTTTGCATGGAAAAACTCAGGGAGAATCTTTTTCTGGCTAAAGTTTCTAAAAATCTAAGCTCTTCGTACATCAGAAGATTCCCAACGTAATCAGCAGCGTTAATTGCTCCCATCATTGCCGATTGCAATGTCTTCGGTGAGGTGGGAGGGAATGATTGAGAGAACTAGAGCTTTTCCACAACCAAGCTGGAAAAACATTCCACGAGGCCCAAAGTCTCCTCAACTCGAGTTCCACAGCAGAATTAAGTCTCAGTGCCCTAAGAGATGCACTATATCTAATGCATTAACTTCTCTCCTATGCATCTAGAACAATACTAACTATTTATTGCCCTTGAGAGAATTTTAAAAAATTGCCTGAGTAGTGTGGCTTTTATGAGGACATCACTTTAAGAAGGACAAAGGTTAGCTAGAGGAAAGGATGGGGGAGTAAAGAAAGTAGGGGCACTGGGGCGTCCTAGCAAGCAGAGAAAATTTCCAGGCAACTGGCAAAATGCCAGGTAGAGGTAGCCAGGGAACCTGGCCTTGCTCAGTGGGTAGGGCCTTGGGAAGCAGCAGGATAAGAGAGATGAGTAGCACTGTGACAAGTTACAGGCGCCTTCACAGACCCTGTCTCTCAGGGGCTCTGAGGCAGTGAAAGACCCTTCTTGAAGGAGTAAGGCTGGCAGAAAGAGGGTTTTCCAAGAAGTAACCTGCAGGACCATTTAAGGATTCTCTGGAACAATGAGCATCTCTGTGGGTACCTCTGAATACAACTCAAGCACTTCCTAAAACTCACATGTCTCCTCCATTTGCCTGTCAGACTAGCTATTCGGAAGGCCTCAAATGGTTAAGTAAGGTACTTGTTCAGTCAGTGCTTCCTAATGCCAAAGTCTTGTAGGGAGACAGCCATATTCTCTCTGTGTTGACAGAGAACCTCTCCAAGATACTAGCACAGTCCTTCAAATACAAAATCAGTCCTGGGACCTTCTAGAAGACCTTGCCAGACCACCAGCATCCTCCTGACAGGATGTGGTTGCTCCTTTGTTTTATGTTTTTGCCAGAGGAATTGCTTCCCTTAATGTAATCAGATTCTGGAACTTTACCCAAACACCACTTCTGCTCTAAAGGTCATGAGAAGAGAAGTCTTGCTATTGAAACTCCTGAGACACAGGCCCTGATAATTGTGGACAGGGCTGGCAAATAGATGGTCAGAAGTAGATATGTAGTGGGGAGATGAGAAATAATGAAGTAAAAAATCAAAGTTTTTTTCAGGAAAAGTGGGCATTTAATAACTACAAAGTGTTAAATGTGGGGATTGCAGTAATCTTTAATAAAGTGTGTGCTGCACACATAAATATATAATTATATGTATAACTTGAGAAAGAGTCATGTGTTGTCTGTAGCCTGGGGCTTTGCATTCTAAGTGGGATGTGAGAAAACAGCAGAAAGAACAGATCAACCCAAGTCAGACCCTTGAGGGAAGATTAAAGGAGTGGAGATGGTTTATTCTGATGATGAGAAAACTAAGTGAGGACTGCATAGCTGCTTTCAAAAACTTTTCAAAAACTCTGGTCCTGGCCCTTCTCAACTCCAAATGTTTAAACTCAAATTCTGGCTGAGAACTGGTATCTCAAGTGGGAAGGGGGAATCTTAGGCTCTCCCCTCACCCTGGGAGCTTCCCTTTAGGACCCCCATATTGGTTGTCCGCATCACTGTCTCTCAGTCCCATGCACTGAGTGAGCATCCTTCCTGCCTCCCCAAACCATTCTACTCAACCAGTCCCGGGGGTCCTACCAAATCTAACATCCTGTTGACCTGCCCTCCTGTCACCCTGCCCAGTCCTCTGGAATTCTCTTCACTTCCTGCCTATAGCTTTGCAACCCTTGTTGAACCGGCCTCCCTGCCTCCCACAGCCTCCCCATCCTCACCCACCAAGCCATTTCTCACTGCCCCAAAAGACCTATTTTAATACTGTCTCTCACCAGCATAAACACCTGCCGTAGACTTGGTATAGGCTTAGAGTTTTTCAAAATAAATAATATTTTAAAAATATCTTCCTTGGCTCCTTTTTTCTTCCAGTCTGCTTGGCCATGTTCTCAAGCCCCGTTTACATGCTGGCTCATGCAACCTGTCCCCTCACTTGCCCCGACTTGCCCCCACTTTTTCCTCCAGCCATATTAGACCGTCACCACTCCTGAAACATCCTCATGCTTCCCTGGGCCTGCCTTCTTGCTGGTTCCTACACCTGCAATGCCATCCTTGTCTCTTCCATGTAGTGGAATAGGAGTCCTTGCTCAGTGCAAGTCAACTCCCCTCCTCTCTTAGGCCTTGCCAAATCTAAGGAGAACTCATGACTTTCTCCTATGGTCCCCATTAGTGCTTGGTCGTGAAATAACATTTGTCACATAATTATTTCTGTGCTTTTTTGTCTCTCTCACTAGACTCTCAGCTTCTTAAAAATAGGAACCATACCTCATTTACTTGTTTTTCTTCTCATCCTTAAGTGCAGTATCTCGTCTATAGTACATGTTTGATAAGCATTGAAGCATTGAACAAAAGAAGCAGCTCCAAGTTCCAGAATTCTCATTCTAGTTAACTGAACCATACCCTATGTGTCTGGGAGCTGGGTGTGTCCAGCTGGGAGGAAGAGGCAGGATCCCAGGAGCAGGTGAATAGGAAGAGAGTTATAATTGTCTGTTATGGCCCCTGCCGGGCAGAGTTTCACATCCTAGTATCTGCATCAAAGCTGGCAATTGCTGTAGCGTCTATTCTGAAGTGTCCTAATGCAGTGAAACTCCATCAGCAGATCTGGCCACACCACAAACACATGGGCTGGAAAGCAGAGGCTGCCTGGTTCTTTGCAGGTTCCTATGGATACAGCGCCACAAGGATCCACTGGGATTCATCTGCGTGGGCAGCTGCCAATGCTGGCTGGGCATATACAGCTAACAGGTGGGTGGGGAGGGAGGAGGAAATGGAAAGGGCAAGTAGGCGGAGGGCAGGGAGAATTGAGAGGGAGCATATGGGCAAAAGTGTGGAGGGAGAAGGGTTTGGTGTTTGTTCCTCCAGAAGAGAAAATGTATTTGATAGCTTCTTTAAAATCAAACTTGAGTCCCTCTTGCTAAATGTGAAAATCACCCATGGAAAATTGCCTTCCTCTCTGCCGCCACCGCAGAGCCCCTGGATATGTGTTGATCAGAAACTTCTAGACATACGCTTCACAAACATAACTAGGCAGCCATGCATTCTGATAAGTGCTTAATCAAGGCAAATGAGGCAGCCAATCTGTAAACATGTAATGTGGTATCTTTTCCTCCCTTGTGATCATTTCACTGATAGACCTGTACATTTATGAACACAATGATAATAGTACTTTATAAGGTTGGCACTTTAGAGTTCATAAAAAATTTTTTTGCTTAGAGTTTTCAACAACCCAGTGACCTATGCAAACTGGATATTATTCTGGGCACCTGGGTGGCTCAGTGGGTTAAGCCTCTGCCTTCAGCTCAGGTCATGATCTCAGGGTCCTGGAATCGAGTCCCGCATCGGGCTCTCTGCCAAGCGGGGAGCCTGCTTCCTCCTCTCTCTCTCTCTCTGCCTGCCTCTCTGCCTACTTGTGATCTCTCTCTGTCGAATGAATAAATAAAATCTTAAAAAAAAAAAAAAACCTGGATATTATCCTGTTTCCTGACAAAGAATCTGAGGCATCGCTTAGATCATTCATTGTCCCGGAACTGCTAAGTGGTGGTAGAGCCAAGACTCACACCCAGGACTTGAGTTTCCAAGAATGGGATCCCCACATCCTCTTCCTTCTGCCATGCCTGGCTGCCAGCTAAGCCACAGGCTGCTTCCCAGTCAGCACAAGAGATCAAAGAGAGAATGGATGGGTTGAGGAGGGGTGGGCATGCGGACAAAGTTTTTAGAGTCTCCTGGTTTTTTAAAACCCCACATTAAATAAATGGATGTCTACTAATCAAACCACTGGCTTATAACTCTTTTATTCATCATTTCCTCTGAATTTATAAATTTGGCTTTCTTCCCAATACATTCAGGACTTTTGAACATGGTTCCTTCAGTGGATTAATCTTCAGAATGGAGATTATGGTTTCTGTCCCATGGGGATCTGGAGGTTTAATTCTATGTGGTGGCCTGTAATTGCCCTTCTGTCCCCATGAGCCACAGGAAGTCCCTGAATACAACTGGTTGTTTCCTTTTTGACCGAATTTTATCCGTTTCTTCAATATCTATATTTGTGGGCACAGTGATGAGAACACATTATATTTACAGGACATTACAGTTGATGAAGAGCTTTACTGTTGCACATGCCCTACCCCCTGCTTCCTCTCCCCACAAGGTCCCCTACCTGGCCATGAGGTTGAGAGCATGTGTCACTATTGTAATTTGACAGATTGACACCTGGAACGTGGAGAGACTAAGTACTGTGTCCAATTAATACAACTAAGAAGTAGTAAACCAGGAACCACTAAATCCTAAGCTTCTAATCCCAAATCCCAAACTCTTGCCATTCTGCCTGTTGATTTTGTTGCCCTCTCCCACACCCACCACAGAAACTCTGCTAAGCCAAGGAAAACTCATCATCATTGACAAACACAACTCCAAGTGCATGCTGGACTATTGGTGAGGCAATAGGGTCCTCCTTCTGGACAGAAAGTGGAGCACATCCTCTTCTGTGATCCCACAGCACCTGGACACATCTCAGAGCTAGAACCTGCTACTCCATGGTGATTTACATCTACTTATCTGTGCTTCTCAAGGGAATAGAAGTCCTTAAACCTGTCCATTAATACTTGGTGAATACTCTGCAGATGAATATTTTTTTTTCCTCCAAAAGGAGGTCCACAGTTCTTGTGAAATTTAACTCCTACTCTGAAAGGAGGATGAGAAAACTTAAAAATCACTGTTCTGCTCTGTAAGCTCAGCAAGCCTGGTGTGCCCACTCTTACCACAGGAACTTTCCTGTTCCTAAGCTGGATGGGTGCTTGTGTGCATGGCTCTAAGCTTTTTGTAAAGCTCTTGTCCCACAATTGACTGAACTATTATGCAAACTAAATGACAGTAGACAGGACCCAATCAATGGGACAGAATTTTGGGGAGAAAGATTTGAAATTGAAAAAAAAGTTCGACTCTGAATCCTATTATCTGTACTATGACTGACTTACACCTACCATTGTTCTCTCAGTCTCCCCATCCCCTCTCACTGTCCCCTTTCACCGAGAGGAGGACTCACACATCCCCAGGCTCAGCAGAGCACATGAGGAAATTAGATGGCCTGTGTTGCAGCCCTGACTGGTTATACATTTTACATTTTATAGCTATTTCCCTGTCAGAATTATAAATCTACCAAAAAAATCTTAAATGAAGCCTATCAGAAAAGTGCAGCTCAGCAAAATGTCTTTTTCTTTACAAATACTGAATAAGCAATATGTACACACTGTGGTTTTAGAGAGTGTCCAAACTAGGGGGTGATTTGAGACTTCAGTCCCTCATGCCTGAGTGCTGGACTGATTTCAAGAAGATAATTAAAGTCAATGGTACCTGGCATGTGAAATCCAACACTCATCCTCTACCCTCTGGGTTTCATAGGTCAAAGACAATAAATCTGTCATAAGTCAAGACAAAGGGCCACCAAGGAGTGACATACGCCTCTCAGGTTTAAATGATGTCAGAACGGCCAGTGCAGGTACAAGATGGATAAACACACCAATCTTCCCTCTAACCTAGGCTGAACAACCCTGAAGGAAAACTGGCCAGGCCTTTCAACATGTTGGCCATTGCCAAGCCCTGACAGCCTGGAAACAAGCAGAGAATGGGAGAAATGTGCTGGAGAACGGCGCTCATCTGTCCTGCCAACATTCAACATCACTGGGGCCAGAATCAGTCATTGGGGATTTTCGCGCAGCTATGGATAAGCTGTACACAAGAACTACCTGGGGGCTGACCCTGACTCTGGATTTAGTGTTAAAATACCAAAGCGTATAAAGTATCCTGCCAAGGACAAACTTTTACAACCCTGCATTCCTCTCCTAGTGATTCGTATTCTTTTCCGTGTTAGATTAGAAAGAGGCGGCAGGGTACAATCAGCAGATTGAATGTCAAATCAAAAGTCCTAAGGTCGAGGATCTATTTAACTGGTGGACAAAAGACATCCTAGTATTCGAGAGGTCGGTTGGACTTCTTTCTTACACCATTATGATAAGGAGGAGGATAATTCTTTGTAGTTTATCATCTCGTTTCTACATTATCTTATCTTCACAACTCTGTGAGGTAAACAGAGCTGGTGTTCTGGTTTTGAGTGTGCAGATATGAAATTGGAGATCAGACTTTGAGTAGCTTGCGGAGGTTCACATAGCAATTGCTAGAGCTGGGCCCTAAGTTTTCCGACTTCGGGACCAGGATTCATTCCAGCACGATCTTTCCCTAGCAGATTGTGAGCACTCTGCCGGGTCCTATACTCCTGCTCAGATGGTCCCTCACACCAACAAGTGCCCTTATTCCTGAAACTCCTTTATAAAGAGGACCTGTTAGCAGTGTGTTCGATAAACCCTTTAGGTGGATCTAAAAGGTATTCATATGGTAGAAAAAGCTTTATTTTTAGTACTTTAATTATAAAATATTGCCACATTTATCATTGTTACTTTAACCTTTTAGAACAATAACAAATCTGATCGAAGCCATCTGAAAAAATTTTAAAACATTTGGAAGTCGTTATTTATGAGAAGTTTGCATTGTTCATGAAGTTCCAAAAATAACTCTTAAGGGCGTACCAAGCACTGCCCTGGGGCATTAGGAAGAGACAAAGTGGTCAAGACAAGGTCCCCTCTCTACAGAGTTTAAAACAGAGGAAGTCAAATAAGAACAGGTAATTGCACATTTTGCACAAAGAACTATATCAAACAAGGGCAGAGGATTCTGAAAGTACCGGGGGAAAAAAGGGCATTCAGTTCAGTAGTGGTGGCGAGAGAAAGATTTCCAGGAGGAAGAAGGTCAGTGCCAACAATTTTGGAGAATAGGATTTGGGGGAACTTTTCTAGCTTTGTCTTATCTCTAGGACCACTGGAGAACATTGGCCAATATATAAGCACTATCTTTTCTCACTTCTCTGTTTTACCCACACCATCCCTTAGGCAAAATGTCTTCTCTTGAATTTGATTCCAGTGTTGTCTTTCTTATCTTTCAAGGCTCAACTGTTGCCTTTGCTAGGAAGCCTTCTTAATTTCACTTCTGTTTCTTAAAATAAGATTTAACTTAAAAAGATTCTAAATACAAGATTCGAGTTCTATTACATTCCCTTGATCTTTCAGAAATCCTAGGCTCCTCAGTTACATTTAGTCATTAAAAGATCACAATGTCTGCTATATCCATTGTTTTCCTGTTTTAAACATAAGACACTCTGCGCTCCTTGAAGGTTACTGGGGAAGCCTAGTGGGGAGAATTATGGCCGGACTTCTAAGGCTTATGTTATTACAGCCTCTTGGTGGTGAGCCAAAGCCAGAGGAGTAAGAGGCGAAATTGCCCTTTCTCTCTGTTCCTTGGATCCCACTTGAGGTATGTGAAGTACTCAGAAGAGTAACCACCATCTGGATCTTTGGTCAACTGGTGGCAAATTTGGGCAAAAACAAGTCAACATTGCCAGACAGAAGACCTCAAAGTTTTCATTCTAGAATTATATACTGGTTCTTTTGGCTATCAGCAAATCTTTACAAATGGGACCAAAACAACTTTCTTCAGAGATACCATGGGGACTAAAGAGATAATATTCATAGTATAGAGTTTTGCACACTCCAGATGTCCTAACAGTAAGTTACAGATGTTTAATCCTAAATTAAGCCAAATATGGTATGGACTCTACAAATGGCAATTTTCTATAATTTGAGCTACCACATATTTTCCTTAGTGCCCACTAGAAATGGCTGACATTGGTTCTGCTCTGTGAAACACCTCTGTCAGCTCTCTTAAAGATAAGATCATTCAGAGAAGAACAATGGATTTTTATTTTCTTTAAATAGAGTTGATAAAGAAACTCTAATTTGAACTTTGCTCTGGACATGTTGGTATCCCTTTATAACGGGGATAGTAATAGAAAATCAAGGGGCCTATCTTCATATTTGTAACAACTAAATTGAACCATTTCCTGGCTTTTCATATTTTGTGTTATTGCCTTGTTCTCCTTTATTTTGAAAAGAAACTCTTTTCCTATGGCATGCCATTTTATCTCTTTATTTGCTTGCAATAAGATATCAGCCTAATATTGGCAGAGCAATCTACTACAATGATTCTTTGTTCCAGAGGGGGAAAAAGTGCATGAATAGTACATTATTAAAATAGAGAAGGAAGTGTATTTCATTTGTTATTTACCTAGTGAATATTGTCATGGTAGCAGGTGCTTTACAAAAGACAAAGTGAAGCAATAATACAGTGCACTTAGATCTTGTGTCTAATATGAAGATCTCAGAGTATTTACCAAATACCGACTCATAAATCAACTTAAACCTGGTGATTCATAGACCTGTACCCCCGGGCTAATAATACATTATATGGTTATAAAAAAATAAAAAATTAAAAAAAAATTAAAATTAAAAAAACAAATTTATAGTCAACTTTATGGAAACTCCATGCTACCAAGCACTGTATAGACTACCTCACTTGGTCTCTGAGGAAAGGTGAAACCAAAGTGGGGGTGGGCTTAAGAAACATGCTAGGGGAGTTTTGAAGAAAAACGGGGGGGGGGGTAACAAATAGAAGAGAAACACGGGAACTGAAAGCTAAACCAATGAATTTCATAGACAACTGACAGATAGTTCTGGATTCTAAATCAAATGCATACTTAACAGCTGTCAGAGTCAATGTTTTACTTATCTTAAACTTGGCTCTTATCTGTGTCTAACACATTCATGACATCCAAAGCTGTTTTTTCCTGCTTAGAAAATTCTTCTAAATTTCTTTATGATATTTATAGCCTAGATCGTATTTTTATATTCACGAAGTTGAAATCGGCTCCATTCTAAATAATAATTACATATAATTTGCTACACACCCTGTTGGTGTGAAAATTGAAATCACTAAAACCTCATCATCTCTGCTCTCCCTAAATTCTGAATTTGTGGGAAGATAAACAGAAACCAGGGGAGATGGTGCTTGTGAGGTTTGTCAGATAATGCTCCAAGGGGCCCATGCCTCTGATGGGGTAAAGACTAAAGATGACAGGCAGCAGCCTTTTAGAGGGTCCCAGACTTCAGAGCCTCACTATTGCCTCTGTAGACCTTCATGAAGAGGGTACTCACACCTGATCTCTTTTGGAGAGAGTGTGGTGAACCTGAAGCCCAGAAATAAACTGGAGAGCAGAGACCCCACAGACGAGTCTTCCAGTAACTATTTCAGGACCAGCAACCGGAGACCATGGCCATGCAGAGGCATCTGAGCTTTAACCTGAGATCTGCTGCCGTCCACTATCGGGGTTCAGAGCTCTCTGGATCTGGGCTGGTGGCTATAGCCTAGTGAATGAATGTCCATTGCCTCAGGGCTGAGCAGCCCTCCTGGGAACAGTGCCGGAGGGGAGAGTCTGGGCACACTGCAACCTGGGGAGTAGCAAGCAAAATTCCACTCTAGAGGAGGACCAATGAACTCCAGAAAGCAGCTCATTCTGCAAGGAAGGAGCCAGGAATAGGGCCCAAGAAAGTAACAGTGTCTTAGGGTTCCAAGAGGATATGGGAGAAGTCCACTTTCTGGCAGCTTGGCCGTTATCCATGCCTGGCCCCACCCCACAGGCCACATGTTTAGATAGCTCCTAGGGAAAGAGAACAATAGGACCGAACCTTAAAACAGCTGTATCAATAAATACTTTCACTCAGTAGAGCCTACACCTGACATTCAGCACAGTGCAACCCAAGGAGGGGAGCCCTCTCTCCCATTCTACCGTAGATGATTGCACCCTTTGAACATGGCTATGCCTGCCAAGGTCAGTATGAGAGACGCCAGGGCCTGGGAGAACAAGGCAGAAAAGATACAGCTCTGGGAGTGAGACCCCCAGAATGACCTGAGGAAGAAAATGGAACATTATTAGAGTACTCACGAGGACTGTTTGAAAAAATAAAATATTTGGGGTTCAGATTCAAGTAACTGTACTTCTGAACATTTACAGCTTCTCCACATTTGCCATTTTCATGATCCTCTGTTTTACAACCAATAAATGACAAGGGATTCCATATTTGTCTTGGGAGAATATGAGGAACTGATAAGACCAAGACTCACTTCACAAACCTATTGGGAGGAGCAGATCAAAGGAATGCAGAGAATTGCTGGTAGGAAAAGGGGTAACAGGCTAAGATTTCAGTTTCTGCACTAAAAAGCAGAGTTTGCAGACCCTGAAGATCCCTTACGGGGTTTGCTAAGAAAAATAATAGAAATGTTTTTAAGATCAGGGTAGGAGATGGATTTTTTAATTTCATATAGGAGCAGACTATATGAACCATTTATATAATTCTTCCATTCAACTAGCATGCTTATTTACAAATAAATCTTATATATAGAGAATCTGACCATGTACTAGATTTTTTTTTCTTTTAATTTCCTACATATAAACACCTACTAATGCTTTTTGACAAAACGATAATTCCAAGGCCCTATAGACCTTCTATTGATAACACTTTAGACCCATTAGTTGAGCTGAGTTTCTATGTAGGCTTTAAAGGACTAGAATCCTATTTCTTCTTCTATTTAGATTCTTGTGAGGATCCAAACAGCTCCTTCCAACCATCAGGACCAGTTAGGGAGGTGATACTGTGTCTGAATACGGACTGCAAGAGGTTTCTGTGACAGGTCAGGAAACCCATAGGGTCCAAACAAAATGGAACTTTCTTGGGGCGCCTGGGTGGCTCAGTGGGTTAAGCCTCTGCCTTCGACTCGGGTCATGATCTCAGGGTCCTGAGAGCCTGTGTCGGGCCCTCTGCCCGGCAGGGAGCCTGTTTCCCCCTCTCTCTCTGCCTGCCTTTCTACCTACTTGTGATCTCTCTGTCAAATAAATAAATAAAATCTTAGAAAGTTTTTTAAGATTTTTTTTAAGAGCTAATGGGCCTGTGCATGTATATGTGTGTACAGAGAAAAGCACTCAAAACAGATAGCCTCCTCTTACCCAGCTTGGTTTTCCAAGAAGAACAATAACATTCATAATGAGGATACAGTTTATGCTCAATGCAAGTACACCTTACTCTTCTTGCTTACATCTTTATAACTTGGGACCTTCTGGTTGCGTTCTCTGCAGGGTCTATTGCACTGGTCTGTGATGGCCGCTATTGGAGAGTAGGGACTGCTGCCTGGCAGGAACCAAGTAGGATTACCTCAATTAAATGTGCTAACTTCAGTGTTGAGAAACAGATCAACTATTCCACAACACTTTCTGTGCCAAATCAGATTTTTCCTTCTTTGCACTTCCTAGTTCATTTCCATCTGTTGGGGCCTCATTTCTCTGTTTATGATCATCCTCCTTTTCATTGGGCTGCCCAAAACCCACAGCAAGCTGCCTCCATGCTAACCCGCAGAGGAAAGGAAGAAATAATGAGAACCTTCTACCTACCTTTTGACTTCTTTGCCTGAACTCTTTCCCTCCCTTGTTTATGTCTCTTGACTTCCTTAAAACACTTCCCCTTCTTTATCTGTATCCGGTGAGTTAGCCTTTAGCACCGTGAGTCCAAGGTTAAAAATTAATATGCTCATGTGGCAACATTTCCATTTTGATTATGTTGCCTGTTCCTCGACAGGTTCTAAGATCTATCCAGAAATGCACAAAGGTATTATAGGTAGCCTTGCAACTTTTTAAACTTTTTTATACTCTCAGTTCTTCCACAGTTGTATGACATACAGTCTCTCTTCAGCTGTTTCCCCAAATGACATCCCAGCTTTAATACAAAATTGGAACAAGAACTAGAGCATGAGCACTTCACTCTGAGGAAAAAGGAATCTGGTCAAGATCCAAGAATGCCAAGGATGGGATCTACAAACGGACAAGCTATAGATTCCATCTCTGCACTGATCTATCTCTTTGCCCATTTACACATCTCTCTATCCCTCCTCTATCTCCATCTCTTCTCCCTGCTGCCACTGTAGCATCTGCAGCTCATAGTGCTCCCTGTCCTTCTAGACTGTAATTGTCACTCAAGAGCCACTGTCCCTACAGAGCTTAAAATTCTCAAAGGCAGACTTTTGCTCTCTCTCCTACACCCTGCACTCCAACCTCTTCCCCTACCCTTGTAATCTCGAAGGACACAATGAGTACTGCCCAAGGATCCCCCACTGCAACAGGGAAGAGCCTGTCTGAGGAAGTGACCCAAGAGATGGAGAAGAATAAGGTCCTCAACAGGACAGGGACAATCTGATACACTTGTGTTTTCTTCAATACAAAGATGGTCTCCAGTAAAATCTTACCATCAACTTTAACCATCTCATTTTCAATACTTGACAGTTTGGCACCTGTTTCAACATGTCTCTTCTCTGTTGACTTTTTTTCCTTTTTTGTTGATGCTAAAGGTAAATCTAAACAGGAACACTGCTCAAATTAATGAACTAGGCTGTCTGCCTCCTTTTCATACGGTTTTGCAGTCTCAGGCACATCCTGATCTCTCTCCTATAAAATACAATCTTCTAGAAAACAAAGGCAACTAGATTTTACAGGCAGCCACAGAGACATCCTCATCAAATTCCTTCCTGTTTAATATGTGTTAATTACTCATCTGCAAGACCCAAAGTTGTTCAATATGAGTAGAGGTCTCATTTGGGTGTTAATTTGCAAATAAAGTCAGGAAAAGTTTGCATAAATGATTTCTGTAAATGTATGTATGTAAAATATCTTCTAAAATTTTAGCAAACCAGCAATGAAATCTTCCTGGGAAGAATAATCCAGAGATAATCACCCTGCCTTGGAATAATTTTATCACAGTCCATCTTTGCGAGCTTCTTGAGTAATCTAAAGGGTGAGGTTAGACCTTCATTATGAACTATTTACATACATCATTTGAGATGATGGGAAAGTAATTTCAAGAATTCGGAGACTGGTAATGAGTTTCCTTTGAAGTTGGGGAGGGGTGGGCAGTGGGAACAGAATTTGTGGTAATTGCTGGTTGTCTCCAAGGAGTCCAAAGTTGATGAAGCTTCTATCCTTAATAATTGAAGATGCTAGCCTCAGAGAGAGACAGAGGGATGTTGTCAGTAACCCTCTGGATATTTCAGAAGCCTGCATCCCAATCTGTCAGTGTACTATCTTAACCCCTCTTTCCTTCACTGTTCCATCTCTGTACTTGCTGTGCCTTCCACTGGAGGCATTGGGGAAAACAGCCAAAAGCCTAAAAGAATTTAAGAATGGAAGCTTAGGAAACTTGACTCTGACAGCATCCCACACTGCAGTTATAAAACCTCCACCTGTCTGCCCAAGGTGACCTTCTGGAGAACAAGGGTGACAGGGATACCTCTTCCAGGCATGTTCAGGAAATCAACAAATGTTTGCCCCACTCTTTGATATTTATAAGCTCTGCATCTGGGTTAAGTCCAAGTAAGGCATCCATAGGAAACCCTTTCCTAGAAGAAAAGTGCAACCCTGGGCATGCTTTTTTCTTCCCATTCATTCAAGTCTCTGCTGTTGCACTCATGAGAACTTGACTCCAATTAATCATGCCATGCTCAGAATATTCTCCCAGGAGAACTCAAAGTGCATTTCCAACATCCTACATTTGGCCTGGGTCTAATCCTACATTTGGCCTGGGTCAGCCTTCATCCAATCGAAGTGCCTTTTGGCACAGCTGTGGGGGTTAGGGGAATTCTAATGGAAAGTACAAGGAGCTGTGGTCATCTCTCATGCCAATTCCCCAAGTATCTCTGATCTAAAGGTGTTTAATAGCCATACCAGCAGAACACCTAGAGGTAATGGAGAATGAAGAAGATGGCCACGGATTGCCCAGAAACCAAGTCAAGGACATGACTTCATCTTAACAAAATGCATCTGCAATGACTCAATTTCTAAACAAGGTCCCATTCTGAGCTAGCTAGTGGAGGTAAAGATTTCAACACAAAATCCTGGGGTTGGGGGAGGACAACTCAGCCCATGACAACATCTAAATCTGTGATTCCTGAATCCTGGTCCAGGACTGAAACAGATCAAAAATGCAACTTCCATGTCAGATAAATTTCTCCTGGAGAGTCTTGTCCGCTGCATTCTAGGATTCACCACGTCACCCTGAAGGTCCTTGCATCCCTGTACATATTTTGCCTTGGCCAGGCCCTTGATCTGCAACTGCCTGCTCCCTCCACCCCCCACCCCACCCCACCCCACCCCAGAGAGGGTAGGAGAAGCAACTGGTCAGATGTCTCTTGTTTCTTGATTTTGGGGGCTCACGCAAGATTTGGACCCTGTTAAGGAAGGAGGCCAGCAGAACGTCCTTCCTAAGTGACAACCTCTTGTAGCACAGGAGCTCTTAAAATCACTTTAAATGAAACAATATGGGGCACCTGGGTGGCTCAGTGGGTTAAGCCACTACCTTCAGCTCGGGTCATGGTCTCAGGGTCCTGGGATCGAGCCCCACTTCGGGCTCTCTGCAGGGAGCTTGCTTCCTCCTCTCTCTGTCTGCCTCTCTGCCTACTTGTGATCTCTGTCTGCCAAATGAATAAATAAAATCTTTAAAAAAAAAAAAAAGAAACAATACAAAGACAATTGTATTTATCATAAGGAATATGCTGGCTCAGCCCTCTGAGAGCATGTTCAAATCACAACAGACGGCTCTCTGATTGTCTTCATGGGAGAGTAACCGATCTGGCCACCTAAAGGATTTAATTTTATTGAGTAGGATTTTCAAGGTTGGGGGCACCATTTAATTGTTCAAATCAATCAAAGCAAAACTGACTTCTGCCACAAATCTTCCTTCTCTGCCCTTCCTCTACTCATGACCACCCCTGCCCCATCTCCTCACCTTAAAAATGGGTGAGTGTAAATCTTACAGGGGAACATTGTTCCAAATTATGTTGTGGCCTCAGAAACCCACAAGTACCACCCCACCCAGGATAGTCCAAGTTCAATGAAATAATACCAGGAACGAGGTTTCCATTTGCACTGACATTGTTTTGAGAAACAGGATTTGGGCACTGAATATGGTTTTTAAATGTAGCTCCTAGACACTGGATATTGGGGTTCCATTTCATATTGTAGAACACAGATCTTCAAGTAGACAAACTTATAACAAGAGAACAGGTATCTAAAAGGTTATATGATTAACTAAAATGTTCTTTCATCATTCTACATTCCAAAATTTTAAATCCATTTTTCTAAACAGATGTATGAGTTTAGAGTTGTTGACTGTGTCTCTCGGGAAGGTTGGGCCTTTTCCTTGCTCTTTGGGATTAAATTGCCCTTTCAGCAGCACCTGGGTAGCTCAGTTGGTTAAGTGTCTGCCTTTGGCTCAGGCCATAATCCCAATGCCCTGGGATTGAGTCCCACATCGGGCTCCCTGCTCAGCGGGGAGTCTGCTCCTTCTCCCTCTGCTGCTCCCCCTGCTTGTGCATACTGTCTCTCTCTCTCTCTCTCTCAAATAAATATAATCTTTAAAAAATTTTCCTTTCATATATGAAACAATGATGAGATTTTCAACATATGTCCATGGTAAAACAAAAACTAGCAATCCTAAAGAGCTCTGCACCCCCACCTTCCATTCCATACACACATCATTAGCTTTGACTTTTTTCATGAGGCTGTGATAACCAGAAATCTTGGAAGCACTGGTTGAAATGACCAAAAAGAAAAAAAAGAAAAGAAAAAACAAAAATTTAAATGGTTTACATGCTACCGTCTACTGCCAAAGATGTTAACCAATGTCTGACGAAGGAACAGAACAATAGACCTGACTTTTAAAAAGAGAAACAAAAACCAAAAAACTCCTCCTGAAAAGCCAGCTCTGCCTAACTCCAAAGAACATTGTTTCTTAACCCTCTCCCAAACTGAATCTGTCTGTGAGACCAGGGTCTTTATTTCTGCTTGTGGTCCTTGCCGGCTACCATGGGTTTTATGAACACTATAATATTTATTTCCCTCTGTCTGCGACTGCTGGTTGGTGGTGAACAGCCTGTCTCGGACTGTCTAGAAAGCAGGAAGCAGATGGGAAATAAATACAGTTGCAGAGCTCTGGGGGCAAAGCATCAGACAGGACAAGAAGGCCAAGAAATAAACAAACAGGGAGAAGATTGGTCTTTCTGTCTTTCATCCCTGACTCTGAGAGATAAGACCTAAGCAGCAAGAAGTCAACTGGGCTCAGTTTCAAATTCTACCCAGCTAATACACTAGGGTAGTTTCTCCCTTTGAAAAATCTCTCTGTGAATTTTTAAAAAGGGATGATTTAAAATAAGCTCTTAATAAATGATTACAACTCACCTCAGATACTGTAATCATTACATTAGAGATGTACGGTATGTGAGAATTTGCAATCCTCTTCAACACCTATTGGCACATAAAGGTAGAAACATGTACTTAGATGCATCTTAGGTGTATTAAAACAGAGCTTCAGGCCCGGGTCTAGAAAAGGTCTTTAAATGATGGGAAACCATGACACTACTGCCTTCATCATTCTCCCAGTGCCCATTCTTCTTCCTTCTTCCCTATCCCCTTGTCAAACCCAGATTTAAGAGCAGAATCTAAAACCAGTCATGGATAGCTCATGATAAACTTAAGTCAAAACATGGTCTCTGACTGTAAGTCATTACTCTTACCATAAATACTTTACCCTCAGTCCGTTTTTTGTTTGATTTTCCTTGGTGAGAATTTCTCCCTTACATTTTCCAGTTACTGTGTAACCTATCTTCAATACTGCCCACCTCACCCCTGGACCAAATGCCGCCTCCTTGGGGTTTGCTGAGGTGATCACTATGAATGTCAGTTAATGCTCTCAAGCTGTGGTGTCCAGCTTCTAATCCTGACTTCCCCACATGCTAGTTGATGAACTCACCACTGAATCTGAGCCTCAGTGGCCTTATCTGCAAAATTAGGATGGCAGTGTTACCTTCTTTGTGGGATTGTCATGGAGAGTAACTGGGGTAAATGTAAAGTTCTCGGAACAATGCCTAACACTTCGGGTATTAGCTGGTGTTATTATTTTCATTGTATGGTCAGAAATTATTAATGTGAGCAGATTTTTCTTGATATTAAAAAAATGAATATTTAAAGCAATTGGTGCAGCATAAAATAATGAATAATTTAAGAAATCTTTTATTTCTTAAGGTCAGCATCTTACAGAATTCTGTCTTCATGGTCATTTTATGTCCAGTAAGACTGTCTTAGTCACATTTTCTTTTAAAAATTGTATTTTAAAGAATCTTCAGGTAAAGGGGTGCCTGGGTGGCTCAGTCATTAAGCATCTGCCTTCAGCTCAGGTCATGATCCCAGCGTCCTGGGATCGAGCCCCGCATGGGGCTCCCTGCTCAGCAGAAAGCCTCCTTTCCCTCTCCTAGGCCCCCTGCTTGTGTTCCCTTTCTCGCTGTGTCTCTCTCTATCAAATAAATAAAATCTTTTTTAAAAAAATCCTCAAGTAGAAATACATGTAGTCTCAAATTTTCATCTTTTTTCCAATATAGGCAATAATCACCTATTACTAATCTAAAACCTAGCATATTCAGTATATTTTTTTAAAGCTTTCAGTTATCTATTGATTTTTTTAGAGAAGGTACAAGTGAGCAGAGGGGGAAAGAGAATCTTTTTTTCTTTAAATTAACATATAATATATTATTTGTTTCTGGGGTACAGGTCTGTGATTCATCAATCTTACACAACACCCAGTGCTCACCACAACACATACATTCCCCAGTGCCCATCACCTAGCCATCCCATCCCCTTCCCTCCAGCTACCCTCAGTTTGTTTCCAGGAGAGAGAGAGTCTTAAGCAGACTCCCTGCTGAGCATGGAGCCTGTGGCTCCATCCCAGGACCCCGAGATCATGACCTGAGCTGAAACCAAGAGTCCAATGCCTAACAGACTGAGCTACCCAAGTGCCCCATACTTAGTATATCTTGATTCAATACATGCCATAGTTTCTGCAGAATCTGTTTCAGTCTTCTCTCTACTAATTTAAATGCTGTTGAATGGGAAGTTTTTTGAAGGGAAGGAATGCCATTCAATGAGTTAGCAAGGGTAAAAATAATTGACTTCATCTTAAAATGCTTACACACAGCGACAGCCCAGCACTGAGGTCACCAGAGAAGGAAATCCTGTCTGTTAGATGGTATGGCTTTGGTGAGTCCTGGCCTATATTTTCAGGCCATATTGTTACTCTAGGAAATTGAACAAGATGCATTTTGGTAGCAAAGTCTTACCTGAAACCACTGCCTTTAACTGTTAGAGGAATGGTAAGGATCATGAGGGGTGGGATCGGAGAAGCTGCCATATCTCAGCCGTCACCCAGTGTAAGTGGCATTCTGCTCTGTTTTCACAAAAAAAATTGGCAAAACAGGATTCATTCTGATGTAAGTTAACTGCATTTTTATTTGGCATCAGATATAAATTGTTAAAGTTAAAATCAATTTTCTTATGTTTTATTCGGTAACTGTGAAAGAGAACAAACTTTGAGCCATAGTGCAATGAAACTTATGTGTCTGAAGGAAGGGCCTTTCCCGGAATGTCCATTTCAACCATGGCTTCTGGCCAAGTCCTGTAGCTTCCTGTGTGTCCCTTCTGCAAAGCTCAAGTCCCCCTATTTCATTCTCTACAAGAGATGTTCTATGGATTAAGTGTCATGTTGTTGAGAAGCGGGTAGTGTTTGTTCAGCTTACACGTATTATTACATCTGCTCTGTAATGAGACCACCTCAGGTCTCAATATTTACAGAGACCGATGTTTAAATTGTATCACAATTCTACAGTGTCCTCCAAATAATCATCATGTTTTAATTATAAAGCCTTGAGTTTTCAACAGTAGCTGCTGAGTCAAACTTGAGGGCCTGTGTTAGGATCAGAGAGAAGGTAATCTGCCTAAAGCCCTAAGTTTGGCTAGTAATCACCAAGGCATCATAAGCCTATGAGTTGTAACAGAGACATTTTAATAGTTACTTTAAGGGAAGAAGATCAGATGGGAAGCTGGGAAGAAAAGCCAGGCTGAGGGGAAAGTTGGGATGATGACTATACTCTAAGCTCCAAATTAAATCCAGCAGTTGGACCAAAGACCTTATAAGCACTCTAGAAGAGACTTCACAATTTCTTTGATTTCTATCTTTGTGACCCTAAACATATTTGGAGCACAGTAGGAGAAAAGCATCGCAAGTCTCTCTGTCTTAATATAACATTATGTTATGTATACTGGAAATAAAGCTAAAAAATAATTTTTTTAAAAAGGCATGCTGTGTTTACCCAATTTTTCATTACAAAAAAGAAAATAAAGACTACAAAATGCTCTGCTACAAAATGAACTACAAAATGTCCAGCTCCATTCCCACCCCAATTGGCCTTGACCCATTCAGAGTTCCTGAGCAGGTCCTTCAACCCGGGTCTCCCTCACATTCCCCCACTACCAGAAAAAACTAAACTCTCCAACTTCACAAGGAAGTTATAAAGATTAGAGTTAGAACATTGAACTTCAAAGATGAAAGGCTCAATATAAATTCCAGCCTTATTGTCAAGACATCAGTGTGAACGGACAGTATGTGCTGCTTATGCAATTCCCACCTGTCAGCAGATCTAAACTAGGATGACCTTGCTATGCAGAGAAAAGGGCAGAAGTGCCTCAACTAGGAGGCACATTATCTCAGAGCCAATCCTTGTTATCTCACTGCTTAATTGTCGCTGCTGGGCGGCTCGCCACAAAGATGGAATGCATACCTGCTACTCTCCCCACCCCCAGCAACAATAAACACTTAGCCTGCACATACAATGTGCAAGACTGCCTGAGGCACTGGAAATATGGAAATGAAAGAATACACAATTCTTACCCCTTCAGAGATCAGACTTACTGTAGGAGACCTGTGCATTCTCTATGTAGCAGCCTAGAGAGCCGTGAGGCTGCTGGTAGCTTAGAGGATCCCACAGAAAGATCCTCCACAAAAAAAACTACCCAATAATTTTGTAGCGGACTTCCCCATGAGCAATGACAATATTAGGCCATGACATGTACTGTGACAAATCCAAATTCTGCACCTTTTGTTTCTGTTCTCAAATCAAAAGGACATTAATGCTCTTCGAATCTACAAGGGCTCCAAATGATCACTGAAGACATTTTTAGAGGCGAAGATGATGGCTCCGTCGCTCTGCTCTAAGAGTCAGTAAGCTTGAAGGGATCCTTCAGCCCAGATGACAAAGACTTACAGCAGTGCAGGGCAGCTGGATAGCCTCGAGATATATTCCAGCATGGCTAGAGATAGAACAGAATACTGTACACCTGTGCGTGTGGCCGTGTGTGTGTGTGTGTGTGTGTGTGTGTGTGCATGCACGTGGGAGGCACATACACACACATACACACACACACACACACCAAGGACAGCATACAAAATTGCCCTAGCCCTGCCTGGGGTCCCTGCCTTCTTCCTGACTTTTCGGTAGTGAATAAATGAATGACAAGTTCAGGCATGGTCTCAGAAAGCCCATCAGTCTCAGCCTACTTCATTTGCAGCAGCTATCCCCACCTCATTTTAAAGATCCAGGAGCTGACCTCCCCTGGACATGTAATTTTGACATCTGCCCCACATACAGGTGGGAAAGCCTTTCCTATGTGGAAATAGAGAGTAAAAATTCATCTTACTTTATGCTAACCTAGAGATAATTGTCCCACCTTTACCTTTTCAACCTCTGACATTAGAGTTCAGCTCTCCTCAAAGGACGTGGAACAGTTTTTTTCTTCTCCAGATTCCTTCCAGTTTTTCCCATGTGTCTTTTTAAAGCCACAGATTGAAGCTAGCTGGGTATCCATTTAGAATATGGATGAGAATGCAGGTATTCATTTCCCCATCTGTAATGAGACAAGATGATTCTTAAGATTCATTTTGCTCAAGGAACTAAATTCTTGAGAAACTCTACATGATCATCTAAAGCAGGAATCAGCATATTTTTCTGTGAACAGCCAGACAGTCAACATTTTCGGCTATGTGGCCATAAGGTCTCTGTAGTGTCAACTCAACAGTTCCATTATTGGGTAAAAGCAGCCGTAGGCAATACAGAAGCAAATGAGTGTGTCTGTGTTCCAATAAGGCTTCATCTCTGAATCTAGGTGGTGTGTTGGATTTGGTGTTAGGGCCATAGTTTGCCAGTCTCAGGTCTGAGAAAACAAGTTGTTATACTATATCTCCATGCCCCCCTACCTGTCCCAGTGTCTGGACTCAGATTTTATGACATGACCCACAGCCATTCAGTAATCAGGGGGCTCTAAAAATCCTTCAGTTGCCTATGTATAGAACACATGCATACACACACACACACACACACACACACATATGGAGGCAGATGGCAGAGAGCCAAACCTGAAAAGCAAAATGTCTTTTGTTTTTACATCAACCCATGTCTGACTCTCACGATAAGTGGAAGCATACATTTTTATTTACTGGGTTTTGTAGTGAGAGTATTTTCCTCTCTTGGGCCATATTTGCCAACAACGATGACAGTATGGTTAATGAGGGAAGTGCTTGTGTTTCCTCCTCCTGAAAGCATGGTCCCCAACCAGCAGCTTCAACATCATCTGGGAACTAGTTAGAGATGCCAACTCTTGGGCCCCACCCCAGATCTACTGAATCAGAATCATCTGAACCAGATTCCAGGTGACTCCTATGAACATTCCATTTTAGAAGCACCATCATTTGTGATGTATTAGTCAATGTCCTGCCAATAAATAGACATCACCCACCACAGGTTGAGCAAAAGGAGAGGTGCGATGAAGGGGCCTCCTAGGCAGGTGTGGCCAGACAGAGAACTCACAGGGATGAAGAGGAATCTCTGGACAAGCAACAGCTATTGCTATTACAACCCTGGGGGCTGAGGGAACATGCAAGTGAAGTGGTGATACTTGAGCCCATTTTGTGCTAAACCATCGAGGAGAAGCTGCCTGGCGGAGACGACTTCCAAGAGGAAGTAGCCACTTCTGGAGACCTCCCCGAAGCAGGGAGAGAACAAAAAGTAAATATCCCAGCCTCTTCTCCTGCTCTTGACCAAACCCAAGTGGAAGGTGGAGTGCAAGAGAGCTCAGAAGGAGCAGTCTTCAAGACCAGGCTCCCAGGACACAGAGCATAAGGGAAGAATAAGAGAAGGTAGCAGAAGATCGCCAGCATAGCCAGAGAGTGCTTACAGAAGGGTTCACTTCCCCCTGAGGCTCTAAGCTGGTTGCTCTCCAGCTGGTGGCTACCATCTGCCATTGTCTACCTCACTGGTAGGTCTGTGTCCTTAGTTAACACTGTAATACTGGCTTTTCCTTTTATTCAGAATTCAAAACTGTACAACTTCTGTTATTGCCCAAGCTAAAACCTCATTCAGAAAAAAACTTTATCTCCCTACCACCTCCAGAAAACCACACTTAAAATTGTTTCTTTTTCATGGTCACCCCACATCCCAATAAAATTAAATCAAGCCTGTTTTATGCCAGACAATGGAAAGTACTTCCTGCTGTAACTGGCAATAAGTTTGACTCAGACAAGCTAGCTCTGCTCTCCCATCTGCAACAAATTCCCAGAGATAGCTTTCAAACAAGACTTCACTTTGTTTCTTGACATACATGATGGATCTCGTTATTTCTTAGCAAAATACAAGAATCAACAGTGTTGAAAAGAGTAAAAGGAGGCAATAAATATACTTAAAATGAAAATCTACCTTAGTCCAAGCTGTCCATAGGCAAATCACTTATTGTAGTTTCAATACGTAAAATGGAGATACCGTGTATGTTGTGGATAATGATAGTACCTATCTTACATGTTTGGAAAGAAAACAGGAATGCGTCCTGAAGCTGAAATGAGATGATGCAGAAGGAGCACTTACCTGGACTATTAGCTGTAATGATGATTACTCCTGCTGATATTGGGCAACATTTCAAATGCTTCTAGAAGACTTTTTCATCACCCAAACCAAAACCTCCGCTTGGGTCATTAAGAAAGGGCCAATCGAATGTCATCTTCACTGAGGGATGGCATGTCTATCCCTTTCACTCTTTTGCCAGTCTGAGTCATACGGATAACCTAGAAAGAAACTGGACAACCTTCTTCCTGTCTCTCTGGGAAGTCTCCCTCCTGGAGAGGGAGCTCCCTTTGTCCTAACCTTCTGGCCTCAATTGGATCCACTGACTCTTCAAAGGCAAGGTATCCTCCAGGTAGAAGCACAAAGCCCAGTCCCCACCTAGGCCACCTGGTTATCTCAAGGAGAAAGAGGAAGGACTGTTCTCCTTTGGGTCCCATCCAATTCCTGCTAGGAAAGGCTTTGGTGTGAAGGAGTTGAGAAGCATTGACAGGGAAGAAAAACTTGCTTCAACCCCCACCCTTTCTTCTCTATTTTCAAATAAATCTTACCAGCCACTTGGCCAGTTCCTTCCAGCACCCTCTACGGCTCCCATTCCATATTATTGTAGCCACCTCTAGTCCTCACCTAAAGACATGACAGCAAAGTAGGACAGATAGTTGTATTTGGCATTGTGTTTGGTCAACATTGGATGACACAAAAGGCAGACAAAGCAGTACTCAGGGTGTATGCATGACAAAACAAAGCAAAGAGAAAAGAAAGGAGAAAAAGAAGGGAAGGATGGAGGGAGGGAGAAAGGAAGGAAGAACAGTACAAAATAGTTACTTTGGATATTTCAAATCTGTTCTGAATGAATCACTAGGGCAAAATGCAGAATTTTGTTGGGGTTCCTGAAACATGTTTTATATTTTTATTTTAAACTGCATTAAAGAGGTGCTTCCATTCTCACCATGCCTATACCCTGATTTATGAAAAGTAGTGCAAGCCAGGTTGCCCTGGGAAGGTTGGCCAGCTATGATGGCGACCCCTGCATACCACAACCACCCCAGCATATGCTGGCTCAGACTTGCTGGCCATTATCCGACAAGCCCACCAGGTCCTTGGGGCATCTGACCATCAAATCTGTGTGTATGGGGGCGCCTGGGTGGCTCAGCGGGTTAAAGCCACTGCCTTCGGCTTGGGTCATGATCCCAGGGTCGTGGGATCGAGCCCCGCATTGGGCTCTCTGTTCTGCGGACAGCCTGCTTCCTCCTCTCTCTCTGCCTCTCTGCCTACTTGTGATCTCTGTCTATCAAATAAATAAATAAAATCTTTTAAAAAAAAATCTGTGTGTATGGCCCCCCAAACAGCAAACTCCCATTCCTAGGGGGTAAGCTGATGGTATGTCTCTTTCAGAGGTTCCACATGACAATCAGCCACAAAAATTACCTAAACCAAGAGGTATCAGACTGCTTGCTTTGTTTCAGTCAAAGCTCTCTTTCAGAGCACTGGCTACCTGGAGGTCACATACTTTCAATGTGAAGTAAGGGAGCCCGGGACAGAAGTGTTCTATAATGCATGTGCATGAATTGCCAAATCCGGGTTCCCCAGCACAGCTCCAACTAGTTGCCACGGTCACCAAGTTCACTTTTACTTGTAAATGTGATAAATTTTTAACCCCTTAGGGACTTCTTTGGGGAAGACTGAAACTGTCTTCACCATGAAAGTATACAGTATAACCTCCCAAACAGTCACTTGGTAGCAGGAAGAAGGAAGACCAGGCTGGGTAGATCAGTAAGTCTCAGGTGGGCCACCTGGGTGGTTGGTGCAGAAAGGGAAAATGCTAGAAAAAGCTGAATGGAATTTCTTTGATAGAGTCATCCAGGACAGAGATGGGGGGGAAAAGAGGAGCAAAAAGGGTGGCTCCCAAATGGAAGAGAAACGGGATTAG
>RCUC01089308.1:0-18805 GCA_003697995.1 Taxidea taxus jeffersonii
TTTTTTTTTTACCTGTATTACCTATAGTACTTAATTTTCTGATTCTCCATATCCTCAGATGTAAAAATTAAAATAGGGACAATGTATGGTTATTAAAATGACTTATACTTCGTATCCACATTTGAACAACCTGGATGCTCAGTAAACATGACATTCTCCCTTTGATTAAAGAAATCAGTTAAATGTTATACTTACTTCCAAGCACTTGGGTGTTTCTGGCCTAGGAGAAGTTCAAATTCCTCATTTTACTTTCTCCATTTCAGGACACCTGTCAGCAAGCTTCACTGGGGGGTGGGGGGCGGTGAGTAGAGATATATTTAACTACAAATTATTGTCCTTTTTCTTTCCTGAAAAATTCCAAAGAGGGTTCTTTTATCTATTCAGAAAATTTTCTGGTTTCTCTGAAAATGAACAAACAGTCCCAAGGAAGACTGACAAAGAACAACCTGACTTAACAAGATTTGTGTAGAAGGCTTTGGTGCAATCCTCTCGGCATTTCTAAATCGCACTGCACATCTAGGTTTCTTTCCAAATAGTATATTGATTACTTGCAACCAAATTGTGGTCTTTCAAAACAGCATGTTCCTTTATCATGGAACCAGCAGTTTCAGATTCCATAATTGAGAGCTACATAGTTTATAGGAATTGATACTCAGAATATGACTTTTTAGTTTGAAACTGAATAATGATGGATGTGCATGGAGCCTGGTTGCTTACTGGGAAAAAATAGTGCATTTCAAGTTTCCATATTTTTGCCAGGGGAAACGGCACCTTATACATTCTTTCAGGAGAGAAAAATCTTTCCATGTCTCATACCGATTTAGAAGACCTAATTCTAGAAATGCCATTATAATAGTTTCTTCTTTCCCCGGGATGGCTACTCAAAACTAAGGAAACAGTGGTAAATTCACCTTTTCATTCCAGCAAAATCATTTGTCCCATACTCTATGTAGCATTGTTATTCTGTCTTTAATGGCCAATTTGGGATTAGGAAAAATGGTCACAGAGTTTTCCATGACAGGTCATGGTATATTTGTCCTCTTGTAAATTAAATGGAGTCAAGGCAGAATTCGTGGCCATATTTACTATCTTTTCTAAGTAGAGGTCAAGTAATATTCATTATTTTTATTTCATCCATATTATTTGGAAAACATTGTGAATGACAAACTTGCTCTTTTCCTCTCTTAAGGAAAAAATAAACTTATTTTCAAGCTTTTATTCAAATATAAATCCTAAAGTTAGTCTTTAAATTTTCATAAAATATTTTGAAATATATTTTTTAAAAACTCTTGAATTAGTTGATAATGATACAAACATCTTATGTTTATATGTTTTTTTCCTTTACAGGGATTATAAACTTTAGCGATTTTTAATACAAATAGACTTTCTGATTCACATCTCATTACAGATTAGTTTGAAAGAAAAGAGAAGTTTTTTGTGCAAAGGTCTGGAATGTGTAGAACCTGACAGATTTCTCCCGTAGCAGCTTCCTGAGCAAAATACAGTCAGTTTGGTTAGACAAACTGCTTACCTACTTCACCAGAATATAAAGGAAATGTCCTGTTCTGTCAGGTAGAAATGTATGTGGAGAATGTGCACTATTTATGACACAGGAAACAGTTCAATTTACTGGTTCTATATGCATGTGTTGCTCTAAAAAGCACTACTTTCATAATTTATTATACTATCATGTAAATTTTAATTACATGATCAAATTATATAATAAATCAATTAAAATTTTGTATGTAACTCATCAATTTGAGACTCCATCAATCTGTCTTGATCCCTCTCTTCTCTCAAGTTCTAGAACGGGGTATCATGCACTTAGATATTTCAAATTTCATTCACACCATTCCATATATTTTGGCTTACACTTCATGAAGATTACACAGTCTTTGTGTACACAGACTCACAAAATTTTGATTCTTACAAATAGAGTTTCTTAAAAAGTGACAGACATCCGAATAGGATCTCCAAAACCATTTTTTTCATAATAAGTTATTTTAGGAAATGTTATGGAACGCAAGCAAGACTTTCGTGTAATTAATAGCATCACAAAATAGTTATTTTGTGATGCTATTAATATAAAGAAATCATGAAAAAGTATTTACAAGCTACACTCTTTTACACTCATATACACACACTCATGTACTCCTGAGCCCTAGGAGAGAAAAGAGAGGAGGGGGTCATCTTGCTTTCTTATCAAATCCTGAAAACAGTAATTTTACAAATTCAGAAATCATTATTTTTCTAGAGTATAATCATTAATTTTCAATGACGTTCTGAAGAAATCAATGAAACTATCTGGGTGATGATCCTGAAACCAAGTTAACTAAAACACACACATTGGGAAGCCAAGATACCTAGGTTTTGAAATGAATAAAATCCCTTGATAAACTTTGCACATGCCAGAATGCGACTGCAAGTGAAGATTGCCTCCAGAACAGTCTCATTAATTTTGTGGAAGTACATAAACTGTATTTAAAGTTTTATTTTGTTAACCTTGATGTATTTGTTTTATTATATTAGACTAAAAGAAAATGCATTAGTGAAAGTGGAAGGTTTTCTCTTTTTTGGTAATTTCAGAATTATGCAAAGTGTCTCAAAGAATTGTAAGATCCTAAAGATACATGAAAATAAAGACATTTTTACCTAAACTAAGTGATCGATTGCTTAATAGTTCATCTTCACCTTCCAAATTCAGTAAATAAAAAATTTGTCTGATTAGCATCTCACAGAAGAGATGGCCACTTAAAGCATAATAAATTACACAGTATTTTTTTTTGGTACCTGTGAATTTGAAATTAGAGCTGTTTTTGAAGAATACCATATGAGGATTAGGGAATGTTATTTTAGGAACTGAGTGGTAAGTATTGTGTGCCAATGCAAAAAAAAAAAAATCTATAGGAAATTAACTTGTCTTTAAAAAAGAGGAGTTGGGGGAAGCTAGATTGCAAGGAGTCAAATAGTTTTCAGCTCCAACATATACCTTATTTGCACACCCCCCTCACATACACATAATCAGTCACTTTTTAAAAAACTATTACCTGAATTTATGTTAAAATTCACTTTTTAAAGCAAGGATGATTCTGAGCTAGATTGGATTCTTCTGGAAATAAACATGAGTAGTCGCTATTTCACCCAGCAGTCTCCTTTATCACTCTCGAGAAGGAAAGTCGACAGACTTTGTATCTGCAATGTAATTAGCTTGCAGAGGTAGGATCATAATGAAAGCAAAATTTACATTATTACAGCCTTGTGATTGCTTGCTTATTCTAACTGGAATAAAAAGTGAATTCCACTATGTACATGCAAAGATTTATTGAATCCACTTTCTAATATTTTCCCTTCAGAAAGGCAAGAATGTGATTAGCAAGCTGGAACACTAAAAATGGTCCCTAAGTACAGAGTTCCCATCCCGTGTCATTGGGATCAAAGAAAGGGGGAAAGGTCCAAAACAAACACACTGAGTGTTGTTGGCTACCATAAACTGTGCAACTCCTTTCTACTGCCAAGTTGCAATTAAATTGTATTTAGGAGAAGTTACACATTGTTCTTAGAAATCATACTAATAATAATCCTGTCAATCAAAATTCCTGAAACTGATTTGAAAGCTCTTTGTTGGGTCTCGCCATCAAGGATGAGTTGCAGGTGAAGAATTACTGATAGCCAGATGCACAGACTACATCTTTAGATGCTATGGCCTAAGGTCGCGAAGGTGAGGGAAGCAAAATAATGCAGTTCTCGTCTAGCAATAATGGATTTGCCAGAATTTGAAACAAAACTTTCCTTCCAGCTACTGCTTTCATGTCAAAGAAATAAAATACAAGTGCAAAATTTAAACCTTTGTGTGTCTAACCCTTTCTGACCCCTTTTACATTCAGTTATTAATAATAATAACTATGATAATAATGCTTATGCCCAGGGCTGGAATGAGGGTTAATTAGTTAATATTTATAAAGCTTTCTGAAAATGAAAAGTACTATTTAAACACGAAGTATATTCTTTTCTTTTCTCCTTTCACCCTTTACTTTCATTTCCTTCTTTTATCATAGATCAATTTATTTTTCCTCCTGCCTGGCTAATTTTTTTTCACTGGTTCTATTTTCTACTCTTTTTTCTGCTCTTGCCGTTGACTCCACATTGTTCCTTATCACTGTCACACTTCAACCTTACCTATGCTCCTTTTTCCTCCAATGCTGTAGGAACCTCGTTCTAATTTCATTTTTTTTCTCTCTAGTTCTTTTATTCACTTTCACTCTCATCTTTTGCCTGTATATTCATCTTTTTCATTTTCCCCGTTTTTTGAAACATCAGTAAAATATTAGAAGTGATGCAGCTGTCAATTAAATTTTGTCCCATGTTACGGGCTATTAAGACCAAGAAGTAGATAAATCCAAATGGCTTTCCCCAGTGCTTTCCTACTAGATAGAAAATTCCAAGAAGTCATAGACTGCGACCATCTAGAAGAGTTCCCCCTTGTTTCCTGTAGAATCTCAATAAAATATTGCTTCTAAAGAATCCCTCAACTCTAGGAGCTTTTAAAAAGTCTTGATGATACTATGAGTTTTCAAAAGGCTTATCAGTAGGGCATAAGTATTGTGTCAGGTTTTAGCTTGTTTCACATACATATTTTCTATTGTAAATGCAAGTTCTGAAGACTTATTGCCCAACAATAAAGAAACTGGAATTTGTCAATTTATCACCCCCTTTCTAAAAGTAAAAGTGTACAAATAATGCAGCTATTCCCTTAGGCCTACACAAAAAAAAATTTAGTTGTACTTTTAAGGACCAAGCAATTTTTAATTCTATATTTTAATGATACATTTCAAGAGAGTCTGTTGTGTAAGGGTTTTACTCAGATCTTAGAAATAAGATGCCAGACATGAAGACCTATTCAGTTTATAAGCTCATGACTCAACTAGTTGCTTCTTAATTATTCTCACTCATCAGAATTCCTGTATCTACTTATGCACATTGTCATCTGAATAATCTAACTAAATCACCTAAACATTGCTATATTCTTGCTCAGATGCCTTCAGGACTTTCAATTGTTTATAAAGTTCAAAGCTTACCCCTTAAAATCATTACCCCTACAAAATCATTCCTCAGCTAACATTTTCAAGTCCAATAAAATATTTAGTAAACAGATACTATGTGCTATGTGAGTGCTACTGAGCTACACCTGTGCATCTGCCTAAAGATTATAGGAAGTACTTACGGAGATCATAAGAAGTAAAAGCCATTGTGTCCAAAACCAAAGCATCCAGCAGAACATGGTAGGGACCCGCTGCTCAGCTCTACTCATCCAAATTCTTTTTGCCCACCAACCAGTTGTTAACTGGTTTCACATCTTCTGTGCCTTCCGGTATCTGTGCAATTTCATAAATCCAGTTTGAACCTACCATTCCTCTCTGCCTACCAATTTTCAAAAGCCTTTCCTAGAAATTCAGAAGTGATTTTCCTTTATCCTATGATAATTATTGCCCTGTACACTTATTTTGATGATTAATCAAGCACAGTCTTGTTTTATTTACTCAACAGATAAGCATTAAACTCCTACAATGTTCAGAAAACTGTGCTGAGTTTTATAGAAGCTATGGGAATGTATATGAAACAGAGGCTACCATTAAGGGTATTTATCTTCTCAGGGATATACATAAGGGAAATGTGTATTAAGTAAAAATGAAAGCCATCTGCTAAATATTATAGGTGTACAGATGAAGAAGGAAACATTTTCAGCAGGGACTGAGTAGATAGTATTATAACTGGGTATATTACTGATGGATAAAAAAGAACAGAAGGTTGTCTTAAGCAGATGTATTAGTTATCTATTGCTGTGTAACAAATTATCCCAGAATCTAATGGCTTAAAGCAACAAACATCTTGTATTTACAATCTTACAGTTTCTATGGATTAGGAATCTGGGTGCAGTACTATTTAGAATCTCTGACTTAAGGTACCTCACGAAATTGTAATCAAGCTATTGGCTGGAGCTGCAGTCTCTCTGAAGCCTTGCACTTCCACTTACCTGATTATTGGCCAGTCTCAGTCCCTTGCTATGTGGGCTTTTCCACAGGAATACCATATAACAAGGCAACTGGTTTCTGCTGGGTAAGAGACCCAGAGAGACAGAGAGACAATGACAGAAAGCAAGTACACCCAAAGCAGAAAGTCAAGCTTCATAACCTGATCTCATAATTGACATTATATTACTTCTGCCATTTTCTATTCATTATCATCAAGTCAATAAATCCAACCCACACTGAAGGTGAGGAGATTACACATCGGTATGAATACCAGGAAGTAGGGATCATTGGGGCCATGTTAGAGAATGGCTTCCACAGCAATGATGACAATACAGTGAAAGGGCAAGGGGCAACATATTTAGGAAATGGTAAGCAGTCCAAGGTGACTAGGCATGTCACAAGAATATGGAGAGTTCTGATATTGCTGAAGAGTCTGATTTTATGGAGCTACTGGAGAAATGTTGAAAATATTTACAAGAACATTATGTTCAGGGGACTTTTTTTTAAATTCAACTCATTGCTTTAAGAAACACAAATTTGAATTAGAAACCCCTGAATGAAGTTATACAGTTAAAAGACATTTACATCATAGCCAAAACATTACATCTACTTGAAATGATAATTATTCTGAGCTGTAAAATTTTATTATATAACTTTTTATACATAATATATAGCTTGTCAATGCACCGAGACTAGATCTTTTTTTTTTTAAAGATTTTATTTATTTATTTGACACAGAGAGATCACAAGTAGGCAGAGAGGCAGGCAGAGAGAGAGAGGGAAGCAGGCTCCCTGCTGAGCAGAGAGCCTGATGCGGGACTCGATCTCAGGACCCTGAGATCATGACCTGAGCCGAAGGCAGTGGCTTAACCCACTGAGCCACCCAGGCACCCCCGAGACTAGATCTTAAGACGATGATCAATAATAGGCTATGCCTTTGTATCCCTGTTGTATCTAAAACAATGTATCTAGATAGTCTTGCATAAATATTAGTTGGGGGGAAAAAGGCAGGAAAAGGATCACGAGAAAGTAGTATTCCAGAAAGAAAAAGAGTTTCAAGAAAGATGGGGTTGATTTTCTCAAAATAACACCACGTATTTGAGTTGTAACTGAAAAAGAGATGCCTAGATATCAAAAGTGAGGTATCTTTCCAAAAGCAGTATCAGTAGGGAGATAGTGTAGAACCCAACCACAGGGAACAGATGCAGAGCAAAGAAATGAAAGAACCCAGAATCAACTTTGTTTGCAGGGAGTTTGGTGGTGCTGGGAAAAAAGAAAGTATTATAGTAGATAGGAAAAACTGTGGTTGAAGTAAGGGAATACTTGAGCACATTTTTTTGGCTGAAAGGAAGCAGTTAGTGGAAATGGGGAGAATTTAAAGACTTGTGAAAGAAGAAAGACTTTATGGTGTAAGTCTCAGAACAGACAGAAAAGGATGAGGTTTTTAAAAAATGCACAGATTGTGGCATTAATCGTGGAAAGACACAGGAACAACTCTTCCTCCAAAAGACAGGAGGAAAATGTGTGTGATATGTGAGAGAACATTTTTAATTTACACAGTCCCATAACAAAGTCTCCACTATCAAAATGAGTATAAGGACCATGATATATTCTGGTTTGTGGGTCACAAATAGAGATTATCTCAGGGTACACTTAGGTAATATAAACTGAATCCACAATAGTCTGTCTAATATTTTTGTTTCATTTCATATACTTCTGCCTGATGGAACCTTATGGAAAAATCTATTCTCATAAAATAAACAAAGTACTCACAGAATTTTATGTTAATATTAGGTCAAGTGACTTAAAAAATGTTCTTTTTTCCATAGATCATCAAGAATTATCTTTAATGAATATCTGAGCTCTACCATATGAAATCCATCAAATTAGAAAATGGAGAAGAGACAAATACAAGAACTAGGAGTTCTTTCCTTAGAAGAATTTCCAAGAGAGAAAGGAGGGTAACAAGTATACAAATTCCCCTGAAGCAGAATAGATGGCACAGATTGTCAGTAAAAATTCATGGGAATTCAAAGAAGATGGTAAATGTGGCCTCCAGGTATGGCCATCAGGAAGTCTTCATGACAGAGAAAACAATTTACATGGAGTTGGCATCCATATAAGACTTTAAAGAAGAGCAATGAAGAAAAAGAACCCCAGCTATGAGGCAACAACATGGATAAAGGCAGGAGGTGGAAAGTCATAGAAAATGTTCAGAGAAAATCAAGTATCCCAATTAGGCTCAAAGGTAGAGGCGGGAGGGAAGAGTTGGAAGATAAGCCCAGAGCATCTGGGGCTATAACGAATGAGGTTTCCATCGATGAGTCAATAGATGCAAATCTATGTTTTAAGAAGCTCAATCTAGTGGTGATATGCTTTGGAGTTGGTAGAAAAAGTTATGGAGAATTCAGTTAACAGCCTGATGCAGTAATCCAAACAAGTAAATGGGAACATAGATGGAAGCAATGTCTGAATGGAAAGCCTCAGTAGGATGTATGAGGCATTGGAAGGTGAAAGGAAAAGGATAAAGCAAATGACTGGATGTGAGGGTTATGAGGGAGAGCCAGGAATGACTCCAACAGTTTTCAGTTTTGTTGCCTATGCTGCCAAGAATTCTTAGAGTTTGGAAAATGGACAGTCTCCAAGAATAGCAATCTAAAGGTAGTATAGAGCAGTTTGGAAGTCAATGCATACTTCAGAAAATGTACTCTTTGGACCTGAGAGTTAGATAATGGCCTGAGTGAGAGGGAGAAGCTACAAGGGCTATAAAAAGTCCACAAAGGATAAAAGCAGCAGACCTATTTGGAATATGAGCTCTAACAAAAGATCATGAGAAGCAAGAAGAGAAAAATACTACTGTAGTATTTTCATACTACAGGCACCATAATGAGCAGAATGCTAGTGCTAGGAAATAAAGCTACTACATAGTAGGTACTGATAGTAAGATGTGGTCAACCTCTGTAAGAAAAACAGATATTTTGCCAGAAAATCTTGCAGCAGTCATTCTCTAGCAAAATATCCCTCTAACATCACCTATTAGCTCTTCAGGATCAAGCACCTTTATGGAAAATCTTAAAACATCTTTAGCTTGTTCCTAATCAGGGAGACCTGAGAACAACATAAAGCCATGGAAGCCTGAATTATAATAAGCACAAGTTGGCCAATCAGTGTAAGATATATTATTTATCTAACTGGTAAAGAAGGAGGCAAATAGGTGTTCTGTCCTACCATTCTGCACTTCCAAGTACAAAGATTCACCTCAAATGAGACCCCAAGTTCTTTTTTTTTCATTATTTTTTATTTTCTTTAAATCAGCAAGTCCACCATGTAGGATCTGACTGATATTAGAGACATATGTCCCTTAATCCAATGGTGTATTAATTATAGCAGTAAATGGCTTTGAAAGTGCCTAGAAAGCAAAATATGAAAATTCTCACTCTACTCTCCCAAGAGAATAGGATAAAGAGTCATTATGTTTGTGAATTCAGAGAATGCTACCCCATTATTCAGACAACATGTATATAATTGTTTGCCTCTTTCTCTCTTTGAAGTTTTTTTTTTTTTTAATGTGAAACCTCAGGCATACTCAAGGACAGCTTGCCAAGTTGGTCAAGAACATTACTATATCTACATATTCACTAAGTCATAAATCTTCTATACTTTGGCTATGCAAACATGACATATGACCCTTACTTCTCCCCTGTGGTAGCTTACTCGGTGACAATAGAGGTCTATGAAAGCATAGTGCTTCCTTCACAGGAAATATTTCACACATACCTCTGCACCTACCAACACAGGTATCTGAGGTATAGTCTGGAAAAGAGTGTAACAGATTCTCTTAAATAGACTAACTTGGCTCAAATAAGCAAGAAATTTTCCTTATGTATTTGTTAATACAATAATGCTATCCACATGTTTCTAGACTTTGGTTATGTTTTCTAAGAGCTAATAAAAAATTCTCTGAATTCTTCTGGTATTTGGTTCAATCTGTCTATCAGACGTTAATTAGTTCTATAGCAATCTCTCCTGGCTGTCCTATGGAACAGCAGCGAAAGTAAAAAATCAGTCAGGATGACAAAGGAAATACTTGCCTCCATTCTGACTAGAAAAATCTGTCATTAGTAGAAGGTTCAACATTCAGATCTAAAGCTCATTTCTCTTTTCCATGGGAAAAGAGACAACTATATTATAAACATTAGCCATGTTACCAGTAGAATTGAGAGATGTTTATTTGGCACACTTTTTTTCACTAATACTTATAAAACAAGTAGGTATAGATCTTTCAGGTTTGCTTGAGTTCACTGGAGAAAATGACACTTTTAATGAATATGCCAAGCAATTCAGTGAAAAAGGGCTTCCAATATATGGATCTCATTCATATTTTCTAAAAATGTAATTAGAAAAAGATAAGGAAAACTAATGCAGTATTATTCCTTCTAATGTTTCCTCATCTCACTGAATTATAATCTCTACTCAAAGAGTAGCTCTCATTTCTCATGTTTCATATATTTTTCGCATTTCTTTTTCTTAATTTTTTGGTGTATGATGAACTAATCAAGGTTCTCAGTTGCAAGTAACAGAAGTCAGATTTGACTAATGTAAACAGAAAGTAAATTATTGGAAGGATATATAGGGCCTCATTTAATTGATGTGCCAACTGAAGAATTAGCTGGGAAGGTACCTAGGAACTATAGGAGGTAGGTGGGTAAGCAGCAGAGAACCCCACCATGTCATACCACAAGGGTGGTCTGAACTTGACTTCACTCTACTCCAGCACCATATTCTCCCAGTAGGCCCAGCATATTTATATCATCATCTTGATTTGAAATTCCAGG
Organism: Taxidea taxus jeffersonii; assembly: GCA_003697995.1. Taxonomy (NCBI): domain Eukaryota; kingdom Metazoa; phylum Chordata; class Mammalia; order Carnivora; family Mustelidae; genus Taxidea; species Taxidea taxus. The sequence continues at coordinate 10,865 of RCUC01089308.1, forward strand.
ATGGAGCATCCAGTCAATGGCTCTTCACTCACTGAGGATGAAGAGACACTGGACCTTGCAGTCTCTTTACTGGGAAGTATGATTCTGCCTGTCAAAACACACAAAAGAGTATTTCAACCCATGTAGGTCAGAACTTCACATGTTGGGCAAGCAAAAAGCATAGCAATATCCATTGTACATGCTTAAAGAAGAATTATGCTCTAAATATTACATAATTATAGCTCTATATAGTAAGCATACTGAATTTGTTAAATTTGGAGAATGATACAGAGGGAAATGTATTGAATGTTCCTTTTAGAGAAATTTCATTATTAAGCAAGGTTTAGATTCAATATGTTTCTGTCCTATAAGGCCTAGAAGGAGAAAGTATATCCATCCATCTTTTTTTAACCCTCTCTTTTAAAAAATGCATCAGTATATTTATTAATAAATGCCATTTTAACACCAAAAATAATGCAACATAAAGCTACTTCTATGGAGAAGTTACTTTTATGCTAAGCACAATTCTAAGTGTTTTATGTATATTAACTCACTTATCAGGATTTACTCATTTTATTTAACAGCATTTCTAAAGGTTTCTGAAATCACTTTTGAGCAAATAAGCTCAGGTAAGGTTAATAGCAACCATATGTCTCCTCAAAAGCTGGAAAAATCTGGAATTACCCAAATACTTCATGCTAAAATTGGTTCTTAAAAAATTAACATCATTTTCTGGAAAACTAAAGAGGGAGTGATTCTTATTTCATAATGTATGTTTGTTACTCTAACTCAGATGTGACCATAATGCCACCAAGATAGCATAATAAAAATATAATTTTTCTAAACAAAGTATGCTCAGTAAAATTATAAATGGTAATTTTTACAATTATCATTACTGAATTAGTTGCTAAAAAAATCGAGGTTGGAAATGTTATAGACAAAAATTTTACAAAATCACCACCATTATATCAAATAATTATAGACCTTGAACTGTAGACCCTACACATAGCCTACCATGGAGATCATCCAAATCACATATAGTCTAATAGCATAGGTCACTGGTTGCCTACATAATATCCATGATCTCCTCATTCACCAATAGAACTACAGGAACCTACCAACTAGAAGAAAACATTCCCCAGCCTCACAATGAATTATAGGTAGCAATCATGGGGTGGTGCTCTGGGAAAATTCTTTATATAGGGCTCTTTTTTGACCTTCCCCTGGTCCTCTTCTTTGGTCCTTTTAGCCCTTCCCAACTCTTCCTCTTACTCCCTGCCTTGAATACAGATACAATGACTAGACCTCTTATAGTCAATTTTAGGCTATATGGTGATACAAAAGATTGAAGCTATAAGGTAAGGAAGGCAGAGCAGAAAGATGGAAAGAGACCAAATCCCAGAAGACAAGATAGAAACACCGTATCTACCCTAGACTACAACCTCTGCTTTTATATAAATATGTATACTATTTTATATAAATGCTATTTTGTTTGATAGCATTTATATAATGCTATTTTATACAAAACCTATTTTGCTTGAGTCAAGGTAATTTGAATTTTCTGTTATGATGCTAAACACAATTCTGTTACACTCTCTTCTTTCTTTTCTTGAGTTTGATAATTTAGATGGATATATCATGTAGAATACATATGAAAATTTCAAGTAATGGTGCCTTGATATTCGTCTAGCAGTTTACCATTGAAAATGTTTTCTAAATACAACATTTCCTTTTTCCCCCCCCAAGGAAATTAAAGATAAATGAAGTTAAATCATTTGAAAATGTTGAAACATACCGTGAAAGCACTAGATATACTAGAACTAAGATTATCTGACATCTTTCCTCATCTTCCTATTACGGTCTTTCCTTTAATTATAGCTGTGCTGATATGGATTAATATACTTTTATTTTTATTCTTATATATAGAAAAAAAGGATATTTCAGCTCAGATGCTTTAGTTTCTTCTTATTGTTGGAAATTAGCTCTCAAAATTTCTCTGAACTCGGTAAGTTTAGATTGCAATTCAACGTCTCTAATTTAATATAAAATATTGGCTTCTCATTTTTCTCTCTAGACACCCTATACCCATTTATCCCACTTCCCATCTCCCACCTCTGTGCCTATACACAAATCTGTTCTCTATCTACAAGTTTAGAGCTTAGTGGGTCTTTTGCTTTGTATGTTTTTGGTTTTGGTGGGGTTTTTTGGTTCCGCACATAAGAGAAATCATACGGTACTTGTCTTTCTCTGACTTATTTCTTTTAGCATAACGCCATGTTGTCACAAATTGCAAGATTTCACTTGTTTCCGTGGCTGAATCATATTCTGTTGTGTGTGTATCTAGATAGATAGATAGATAGATAGATCTGAGATATATACATCTTACATATTTTTATCTATTCATCCATCAATGGGTATTTAAGTTGTTTTCATATCTTGACTGCTGAAACTCTAATAACCTGAGAAGTAGTAATAGCAGGGGAAATTATCCTCATTTTATAGATGGTAAAACAATTTCAGATGTTAAGTGATTTGCTCAGGATTATAGAGCAATTAAGTAGAGCATCTTTGATATGAACTCAGGTCTTTAGATCATATTCCATCTCTTTCTACTTTCTACTGTCATACTGTTTTATCTAAGAAGGTTTTATTTTCCCAGATCATGTTATATTTCTAAAAAATACAACCAGGTATTCAACCTATAACAAGTAAATGCATTTACTTATTCTTCATTAACAACTTCAATCCAATGAGAAAACATTCCATTCACAACTCAATAGTTATGAGTCAATGAGAAACATAACAGTCTAAAGGTGATTTACCACCTGTCTCAAATTCATTCTGGAAGACCTCAGGAACATTATTTTAGAAAATCTCAGTTACCTGACTCAAGCATTCAGAATAAGTGAGCCAAAGAGATACAATGTGGGTAGAAGGAATTATTAAATGAAAAGGAAAGTCTTACAAGTTTATGATTGATTGGGGATGTAGAGTAAAACAAATGATTTTTAAATTAGCTGAATACTAAATAATGGTAGAATTCTAGTATAAATTATTTATATAACTAACCACATAATCTAAGATTACCACTTTTTTATGTTTTCTCTACATTAAAAAAAATCTCTAACAAACACTCTGAAGCGTAAATTGTGCAGTTTTACAAGTGTTGTTGATCATGTTTTCTTCTATCCATTAGTAGTAGGTGAATGGTTACCACTATCTGTATAATATGGAAAAGGCAAAGAATGAGCCCCAGATTCTGGATTCCAATGAAGAAGACAAAAAAAAAAAAAAATAGATCCATGGCTGAACTAGCTCAACAGTTTTTTTTTTTCTGCACAAGTAAAAATAATTTTAGAAATTAAGACTCATACAAAACAAAGAATAAAGTATACCCACCAAAGAATCTAATATAATAGACCAATAAGAAGTTGGGCTTTGATGTTAGAAAGACCTAACTTTGTTACCAACTGGCTATGTGGCCTTGAAAAAGCCAAGCAAACTCTCTAAGGCTTGCTTTCTTCACCTATCAAATAAGAATGATACGAGTGCCTCAGAAAGCTGTTGTGCAGAGTCAAGAAAATAATGTTGTTGCATGGTGGCTGGTAGGTAGAGGAAGTACTCAAACATGTTTATAATTGGGTGTCTGTGTGTCTCAGTTGGATAAGTGACAGACTCTTGATTTCAGCTCAGGTCAGGGTCATGGAATCATTTCCACAGCCAACTTTGCCCTGGGTGTGCAGCCTGCTTAAGACTCTCTCCTTTTCCTTCTGCCCCTCCCCTTGCCCCTGCTCACACATGCTCCCACACATGAATGCTCTCTCTCTCAAAAAAATGTATTATCATTATTATTTTTTAGATAGATCATAATTAAAATTTTATTTTCTGATATCTCAAAGACTTCATATATCTCTTAGGTCAAAAGAGGTATGGTTTACTAAAAAATATCTCCAAATAGCATTGCCATTATCAACTTATTTGTGTATGTATATGTATGAGTGCATGCACAAGTGTGCCCAAAACATTGTGAACAAAAGCAATGAGAGATTCTTCCCTTCCTCCCTTCCTTCCTTCCTTCCTCCCTCCCTCCCTTCCTCCCCCCTTCTTTCCTTCCTTCCTTTGTTTTCTTTATTCTTTCTTTTTCTTCTCCTTTATTTTCTTTTTTTTTGGAAATGCATCACTTTGGACCAAGTGGTGGGCCAAAAATAGACTATATTTTTCTTCATTCAAAATGTACATATTATTTGAGGCAAGAGCAGGTAACACTAAGATGGATTTCTTTCCTGAAATTGATCTTGTTGAACCATCATCTCTTGAAATACAGAAAAAGTGATTTAGTATAATAAATAGCCTTAAAGAAGAATTTTGAAATTCTTCAAATTCTGAATTCCAGGGAGAGATACTTCATCTTCTATGTATCTTGATTTCAACAGGGCTAAAAACAGTGAATTTGAGTTAGACAAATGGGGTAAGTACTCTCTCATCCTTTGGCCCACCCCACTAGAGGAATGTTGGAAGCAAGTATGCATTGAGGGCAGAGGCTACAATGAGGGTGACTAATGGCACATAAAATACCTTTTGACCCACAGTTAGATTTTCACTAGAGTGATAGTGTTGCTTCTTGGTGTCCTCAATTATCTGATTGACACAATATATATCTTGTCAAACTGAAATCTCCTAGTACACACACAATTTCCTGGATCTTGTCTGAAGTTTACCTCTGGAAGTCCCCACTCCTTAACAACTAGCTAAATGGAGCCTTTGCAATAGAGATGGATGCAGCTGATTCCCGAAGCACCGTCACAGAGAATGACTCCACTTTGCCTGTTAAAGTTTTAACCCCTGGCTCTGAAGCACTGGTATTTAAATGAGAACTAAATAAAAAATGACAAACTCTTTAATTCACAATATACTCTTGAGTATGAGATGTTGTGGACCAAAGAGAAGTCTACCTATGAGGAAAAAAGTTGACTACAAAAATTAATATTGCCAACAGGAAGCCAGGGAAATACATTTCTAAGGGAATAATTTCTATTCAAGCCTTCAGAAGAATAGACAGTCTAACCACAAATATCTTTAAATCTATCCAATAAGATCATTTTAAGAATTTTTAAATGATATGAATAGACTAGGTTGATGCTATCCCATTATTCTCAAACATGCTAAAACTGCATGTCTTTTAAAATGTTATATAATGAACCCTGTCTTTGCCCCCATGCTAATCTGAATTAAGTTTTTTAAAATCTTTAATAGGAAAAAGGCAAGAAAAATATGTCATAATAACTGATCAAATACTAAACTTCATATGCTTTGAAATATTCATTGGATTCTCTGAAAAATATGCATATAAACATATATACACACACAACACACATATGCATAGACATACTTAGGTATACATATACAGATGCAGACACACACATGTATGCATACATATGCTGCTTATCTCATTCACGAGAGGAATCGAAAAATGTATCAGGGTAACAGAATTATTTGAGCAACTGAATGCAAATATCAAATAATATTTTACTGGAAAAATCAAGCAGACAAAAGCTTCATGTAGAATAAATATACAATGTAGCCAACGAAATTTTAGGGAAATGTTGGCAGGCATCTGTAAAATGTGTGCAAAAAAGGTAAGTCCACCGATCCTTTCAGAGAAAACACAGAGAAGGACCAAATGCACAATACGAAAACAAAGTCCTGGAATCCAGAACTCCCTCTGAGAAGGAGGAAAGGATCACAAATCCCAGAGACCCTTTTACATAAATTGTGATGTTTTCCTTTTGTGTATAGTATTGATGAGTGTGTCGTGTGCTCATTGAGAAACCAGCCCTCGGTAATTGTCAGGGAGCGTCATTCTTAGTGCGGACTCCACTGGAAATTAATTGCTTCGGTGCAATCTGAACCACATCATAAATGTCATGTAGAAGTTGCAGGGAGTGAGGAGGCAGTGACAGCTCAATCCTCACTGTTTCATTTAAAGGTGGGTAAAACACACTGCGACAGAAGTGCTCTTCATCAATAATTTAGTCCGCAGTGTAAAGCCAAGCCGTGCCAAAGATGCCAGGGGAGCCGCTGCCTCCCTGGTTTTAATGACACCAGCAGGGAGGGGTTGAGGGGCCAGCTCAAATCAACATTCACTGCACATCTGGGCATGTCGGCAGATGAAGATATCAAGGACTGAGCTGACAGGACAAAGGGTTGAAAAAAGAAGTGTAACCTAGAAAACCTTTACTTTGAATTCTTTGTATAAATTCAAGGGAGATGACAGTTCCTAAGGTCATCTTATATAATAAAACTTCAGTGATCTACATAGAAGATTTTAACCCTTTCCATCATGTAATCAAAGAAGATGAAAGTTTAGTTTCTGACGTTCATTTCCCAACTCTAAAATATTCCTATTTGTCCTCCCCCCACCCCAAAGACTTCTGCAATGAACCAAATGTTAACAGGGATTGCCTGATTTCATCTCATGAACCCCAATTACAGCTCCTCTAAAGCCCCACTACAGTTGGAAAAGGGGGGTCAGTCTAACTTCCTCTTAACATAGGCGAGTTTAATATCTTGGCTATTGCACAATGTTTGCCAGAAACTCAAAATTTAGTAAGGGAGCTCCCATTGTAATATAAAAGAAATAATGTAAAATGGCACAACCATCCCATCTTTATTGTACCTAATGTAAAAATAAATAAAGAAGGGATGTATGTGTGTGTCCTCTACCCAAAGAGTGCTGTTTCTGGGATTCTAATGTAAAAGTTTGGTAGGGGCTTGAAAAACAAGATTATATGAGTTGTATGAGTGGCAATCTTGTCCTGATCCTCTGAGGACACCATGCATCCCCAGGCTGTGGTCTTCTTAGAACCCCAGAGGCCAAATTCAATTATCTCATCCTATGTTTTATACGTTTGGAGGACATCACAGCCTCACCAGGGGTTGACTGGATTCTTGTAGTGAGATTCAGTCTTCACTAAAGGAAATTTACTGGGTTTCCATTTTCACCCTAATGGTTTTCACTCCAAAAGCTGAAGTTAGTAACATTATTAATGCTAATCAGAGTTGAGAGTTTAAATTATTTCACTACAGAAATAAAGAAAAAGAGATGATCAGCATATATAATTTATAAAGAAAAGACATGTGATGAGCACAAAGTGAATTTCAAATTTAATATTCTGATAATATTTAAAACCCCTTTTAGGTGATTAGTATTTAGATGGTTATTGTCCAAAATACAGAATGTGTGAGAGAGCCACACTAGTTTCAAAGTGTGAGTTCATGGGGAGACATGTGACAAGAACCTTGTAAATCCAAATTTCCAAGAATTTCCAGGCATGATCGGTCCATCTCAAAGCCAAGGTAGGATAGAAAATATGTAATACAATTTTAAATATGTTTTGAAAATGGCTTTTATGAATCAGCCCTTACACTGATAGCTATAAAATTCAGTTTATAGCTATCAGTAGAATTCAGAATTCAATTCATTCAATTGAGGGGCTCAATCATTAAGCATCTGCCTTCGGCTCAGGTCATGATCCCAGGGTCCTAGGATCAAGCCCCATATCGGGCTACCTACTTCGTAGAAGCTTGCTTTTCCCTCTTCCACTGCCCCTGCTTGTGTTCCCTCTCTCTCTCTCTCTGTCAAATAAGTAAAATACTATAAAATTTTTTTTCAAGGAGCAGGACACATGAAATTTCAGCCTTTACTACAGATCATGTCATGGTTTATTCCTCTTTCCAAATGTCTGGTATTGAGGATAGGTTATAGATCTCACCATTAATCTGCTAATTTCTTCAATAAACTCAAAAAGAAGACTGCCAACAACTCAGAAGATGGACAGGTATAGGTAATACTACAGGATGTAGTTTTCGACTATAGATTGTAGACTGACAAAACCCAACCCAACACCCAAGATGGGTTTTTCTAATGGAGAGAAATCCCATGTGACCAGGAAAAAAAAAAAA